>CM022297.1:16658553-16672764 GCA_011799875.1 Thinopyrum elongatum | reverse complement strand
AATTAAGCCTGTGCTGACTAGCTAATTGATGCATTAATTGTTTTGGTATGTACACATATTAACTCTCTTCTTTCTTCTTTCTTTCTAGCCCTCCGGATCGACACAAACTTCGGTAACGAGACGAGGCCCGAAGAAAAGGTTGCGCCAGGATGAAAGGTTCACATCACAGCAATCAAGGGCGATGGCCAACCGATTGAACCCAGCCGGACCAAGGAAGCATTTTCTGCTCAGTGCGGGGTTCTGTTAGGGACATGATCCCGATCAGCATCCACCAATGGAATAAGCCTAAGAGCGAAGACCTCAAGTGTCTTTGTCAACGATAGACAGAAAGATTATCTTTGGACCGCGCTGAAGGCAAATTTCACCCTACCGCTAGAGGGGATCCGGATAAGCCAGTTATAGAGCCATTGGTCAAGGCTCATGCTCTTAAGAGATGGCAGATCTATTCAGGGTGGAAGAATGATTGAAATCAACGTTTGTCGACAAAGGGAGACTCCAGAATTCACCGGCCGATTTGAGAAGATAAAGATCGCTGGCCCGCATTTGTGGCCACAAGACATCGAGGAAGAGTAAGAAGATGTCAGCGACAAACAAGAAAAATGCTGCAAAGAAGGAGCATCACCGTCCCACGGGGTCATGGCTACCTCAAAGCCCGGCCGTTGTGGGACAAGTGAGAAGGACCTGCTTGATAAAGGGGTCGAACCAGAGACATTGAACTGGCCAGACCGTTCAAGGACTTGGTTCTTCGGGTTGGGGGACCTTGACCCTGAAACAGGGAAGTGCCGTTGGACGAAGGAGCAACTTGAAATACCCGTCAAGAAGCTTCAGAAGTAAATCGCCGCAGCGCAGCAAGGGACGTTCGTTCCCGACAGAGAGAACGACGAGCTCACAATGGCCCTCGGGAATCCTGACACCCAGGACAAATACGAGGCACGGCAGGCTCCGTTGCGTGGAAGGAAGGGTTTCCCAGCGCAGGCGGTTACAAAACCCAGGAGAGAGGAGGAAAGTGGAGCAGACCGAACTGCAGAAGCTGAATGCAAGGGTACGAGCGCTAGAGGAACAAGCACTTATTCAGAGGCAGCAACCTGCCGAAGCTACCCAGAAGCTACCCGCCCATCTCAGCAGAGAAGCAGCGTGCTTCCATCGAGCCCTTCAGCAGCCTCACCTTCACGGCTCCCAGCTACCCGTGGATGCTATCACGGAGGCTCAAATTGCCACCTTATGGCGCAATGGCAGCACCTCAAGTCAAGGCGGCTGTCGGCTCTGTTGCACCTCCTCAACCCGGCGCAACTTTTCCACTGCCTTCCGATTCCAGAAAGCTATGCTGTTGTGATGGTCGATGAAAAACGGAGGGATTTGAGGAGCTCCGAGCTTGACCACCGTACCGGTGAGGGGAGACTCAGCTGTGTCTTGCTCTGAAGACTCCATGTCTATGGGGGAAGGAGCTCATCAACCTTCCGAACTGGACGCCTCCGCCTCCTCCTCCGGCGATTCAGGCACTCCGCCTCCTCCTCCGCCTCCTCCTCTAGCGAGTGATCAGGGCACTCTGCCTCCTTCTCTGGCTGCTCTGGCATGTGGCGGCACTCCGCCTCCTTCTCCAGCTGCTCCCGGCGCGTGGCGGCACTCCGCCTCCTTCTCCTCCTGCGCCGGTGCGGTCCGAG
Organism: Thinopyrum elongatum; assembly: GCA_011799875.1. Classification (NCBI taxonomy): domain Eukaryota; kingdom Viridiplantae; phylum Streptophyta; class Magnoliopsida; order Poales; family Poaceae; genus Thinopyrum; species Thinopyrum elongatum. The sequence continues at coordinate 16,671,103 of CM022297.1, read as the reverse complement.
CAGCCCGCCTCCCTCCTCCGCCTCGTCAGCAACAACGGAAGACAGCCGTCGCCGCTCCGGCTGCTCCGTCGTCGTAGCACTCCGCCTCCTTCTCCGCCTTGTAAGCAACGAGGAAGACAGCCCGCAGCCGCTCCGGCTGCTCCGGCGTCTAGCAGTACAGCCAGAGGCGGGAGGCAATACATATTCGGTCCCATCTCTCAACCCTCTAGAGAAGTACCATACGAGATGACCGAGGAGGAAAACGCGCAGATCTGTCAAGCCGAAGTGAAGGACTTTTTGGCAAAGAAAAATCCACCTCCGGAGGAAGATAGATCCGATGAAATTTGAAGCGCACTTTGGAGAACCTGAAGCGACCACCACCGCCTCCGCCGGATGACAACCATGTCCGCGCTCTTAAAAAGGCAGTGGGGAGAGCGCGCCGGTCGGGAACTACTTCAACTGAAAAAGGTTACGAACGAAGAAGTGGGAACAAATTCCCCCAACTCGGCGAACAGGCACCAATCATGCCCCCCGCTCAAGGTGTCTAGCGATATCGTCGCAAATCTGCCGGGGCATGCTGCCCGGTACCAATCCTGGTGATTACCTGCCCGACGATGCACATTTTGATACAATTGAGGTGGACGAACACAAATACCAGTACGGAAGCCTCTCGTCAGACCTGATGATCCTCCTCTAACACGATGATGCGAAGATTCCATAAGTGGTAACTTGGACACCTGCAAGTCTGGGAAGGATATTTTTGACGCTGAGAGTTAAAGAGGTGCACGACCTCGTTGGAATTGATCTGTTGTCTATTCCATTTGAGGAGTTCTTCCAGTTTTAACAATCAAAGGACCTCGATAAATAATCATCACTTGCTACTGTCTGTAAGTACTATACTTTTGTAATTAAGTCTCTATATATAGCTCAACTCTTTCATTGCATGTATATATAATTATCCTCAACTATATATGCAGATTGAAGATCGTCGAATGCAGAAATGCACAAATCTATGATATTGGGGTTCATTAACACAAATTCTCATAGATGAATGGACGGTTAAATAAATTGCGAAGACCCGAGGCCAACCTGCTACAATCGTTGATTAAAAATCAAACAAAGATAAAATACTCTTTCCTTACAACTTCAAGTGAGTGTTACTGTCTTCTCATATTCGGTTTCCATTATTACTCGAGGTTATAGTAATGTAATTGATGAGTTATGCATGCGTGCGCAGCTTCCACTTTATTCTCCTAGAGATAAGCTTGCAGGGACTAGTAACCGTCTTAGACTCAAAACAAAAGATCCCAAGGAGTAGCGGCCATGACTGAAATGCTCCAGAAGTAAGTTCAATCGATCATTATCGCACCATATCGGCAACTTTGTTCATTTCCTGATATCAAGTAATTATTTTCTTTGTCTCGCAGGGTTGGAAAGTGTTCACCTCAGAAGTTCCGGGACTACCGGGGGAGCTCGATTTACACACCAGAAAGTAAGTACTACTAGCTAGTTCCGCGCATCTCCCATTGATTCTAGCTAGTTTTCGTCAATACCATTTATAATGCTTAATTATCAGTTTGATTGACCTCTATTTCTCGTAAAGTGGTTGTGGCAGGAAGGCGGAAATAATTTTTGTGGATACTACGTTTGCGGGACATCTACAACGCAACGACCTCTAAGCGGGGCTACTCTGAAAAACATATGAAGTGCGTAAGCAATAATATTCACAGTTTTTATTTTATTACCATCATTTGTGTTTGAGTTTCATTCATATATATGTATTGACCCCCTTCTTCAAATTAGATTTGGCAGATGCGGATGAAACTCCTACCACAAGATCGCATAAAAGTAATTCAAGAGGAATTGGCGGGATTCTTTCTTGACCACGTCATCATCCAGCCGGGAATACCATGTGAAACTTACATCAGATGTTAGGGATTGTAAGATCTTATATTGTATAATATGTAGCTAGTAGCGTCGGATAGATACCGAAAACTTGTTGTTCGACCAATCTCTCGAAAGGGAGGTCGATCACTTCTCTCTGTATATGTTCATGACGATCTTGTGTACTTAATTGTTTCCTTCATTTGCTTACAGATAGCGTGTCGAGTCCTCTCTATACATATAGTACGTAGCGTCGACCAAGCAAGGAGAATAAGAAGGACACTTCTCTCTAGCTATTAGCTAGCTAACACAATATATGAAAACCCCTAAATTAAACCCTACAAACCCCCCAAACCCCCAACCCCCCCCCCCCCCCCCCCCCTTTCAAAAACAAAAACACAAAACCTCAGCTCCTGAGCTGCTGACACGTGGATGACTTTGGTCCCGTTTGGTGTTACCAACCGGGACTAAGGCCCTCCTCTCTGGGCTCGCCGCAGCGGCCATGTGGAGCCCCATCTGTCCCGGTTCGTATAAGAACTAGGACTAAAGGTGTTGGCTTTAGTCCCGACCCTTTAGTCCCGGTTCCCGAACCGGGACAAATGGGCTTTTGAACCGGGACAAAATGGGTCTTTTTCTACTAGTGGCAAAGATTATGCAATATAACATCACGTCCGTGTCAAGTGAGACCGACTCCTGCTGCATCTACTACTATTACTCCACACATCGACCGCTATCCAGCATGCATCTAGAGTATAAAATTCATAAAGAACGGAGTAACGCCTTAAGTAAGATGGACATGATGTAGAGGAATAAACTCATGCAAAATATGTAAACCCCATCTTTTTATCCTCGATGGCAACAATTTAATATGTGTCTCGCTACCCCTAACTTTGTCACTGGGTGAAATCACGCAAGATTGAACCCAAAGCTAAGCACCTCTCCCCTGCAAGAAAAACCAATCTAGTTGGCCAACCAAACCGATAATTCGAAGAGAAATACAAAGATACCAAATCATGCATATGAGAATTCAGAGAAGATTCAAATAATATTCATAGATAAGCTGATCATAAATCCTAATTCATCGGATCTCGACAACAACACCCTCAAAAGAAAGATTACACTCGGATAGTTTCGGCACATGCCTGATAATTCTTGGAGGATGCCAGAATCATTCTGGAAACTTCTGGGAATTTTCTGGAAGAAAAAACCGGAAATGTTCCGGGGCTGCCGGAACCGCTTCAGATGCTTTTCGCAGATGAAATCACTAAACTGGAATTGTTCCAAAACGCGTAGAAAATTATTTTAGTGGGTACTAGAAATGTTCTAAGCCCACATAAATATTTTCAGTTCGAACGGACGCTGAAAAATATCGTCGTGAATAGTGAAAGTGCTTTTTGGAATTTTTTGGAAAGCCACCTTTTAGGGCTTTTTGCTAAAGGCTTCTAGAAGGTGATGTGGATGGATGAGAGCCCCCTTGGGGGGGGACCCCTAGGGGGTGGCCGGCCACATGTGGAGCTCCTCCTTGGAGCTCCACATGTCCTTTGGTTTCTCTCTTATGCCCTTGGAAAGAGTTTCCTTCATGGGTATTTTGGTATTTCTTGAATGCCCATCCTACCCCTTGGTTTTCCTATATAAGGAGGAGAGGGGTCTGCTCAATCTTTCATCTCTTATCACATACAAGTGCCATGCAATGATCTGGCTTCTCTCTCCCTCCCACGAAAAGAGTTTCGTAGAGCCGAAAGGTTGTCTGGGTTCCGGTGGGAACTAGTTCTGGACGGCGAAGCCCTGCCGGATAGATGACACCGTATGTGTGCAACTCTGTAGAGAGGTCGTAGTTTCGATCTTAGTGCCCGAGGGGCTGTTCGTGAGTGCCTCCCGAAGGGCTATCCAAGTGACGGTCCAAGTTCTGTGAGTCCTCCCGAAGGGCTGTCCGAGTGACCGTTCGAGTTTCGAAGGTCCTCCCGAAGGGCTGTCCATGACACCGTCCGGGGGACTGTTCGACCGCCTCCCGGAGGGCTGGACGAAGGGAAGACGAGGGTATACATCCTCGCGGTTGGGAGGTTGTAAATCCTAGCTGCGGGGATCTGCACCGCCGATCGTCATCGACTCTACTTCCGCTGCGCTACGAGTCGGTAACGAAAATGATCAAACCTTGTATGCAGTCTCCATAGTGGTCCTGGGCTGGTGCGTAGGTCGGAAAATTTTTGTTTTCTGCTGCGTTACCCTACAGTACAATCATGTAGCCAATTCTAGACTATGAGAAGAGTAGGTTGGCATGGATTATGAGACGCAAGGCTGACGAGATGTAGCCACTTCACAACCAAGGAACAATGCATGATGTGGCGATGATGGAACCGACTCTGAGTATGATCCAAATGATGAAGAGGTGGCCGATGCTGCTAATTAGGCTTTGAGAGATAAAGAGGAGGCCGCTCTTGCTATGTCCAAAACAAAGGTTATATATAGGGACCTACGTCTTACATAATGCCTTCCTTTTCAACTTTCTCATTAAATGTGTACATCAATGTTGATTAATCGACTTTTATTCCAACTTGCTCATATCATGTGTATATCACTATGCACTTAGGTATCACAAATAATTGACAACGCACTGACAATCCCCAAGTGCAAGGAATTACTATAGCACTTCCAATTAAGGATGTAGAAGTATTGAGTGACCATCACCGTAGGAGCTAAAGGTAGGCTTCTTATTCTCTCAAGTTATGTGTGCCACTCACACAGCCTTCTATGCACTTAGTGTTTACATTGCCCAGACTCTAATATATGATGCAGGTGTGGTAAATAAAGTTTGCAAGAATATACGGTGCAAGTAAATAAAAGTTAGGTGCTAGTAATAGAAGATTGCAAATAAAGTAAAAGAGTGCACTTGTGTGTTTTGTTTGGCGGTTGTGGAGAAAGTGTGTGGTTTCCAATCGGAGCAAGTGTTCCAGGCAATTGATATTTTTTTATAAAGTGGTTGTCTTCTTATTTTGGGATAAAGTCTAAAGGCAACACAAAAGGTGCGTCTCAAAGTTCTACCTAGGTGATTCCCCTCCACTGTCACCTCAAGGGTCCCTCACCACGTGGGCAAAACAAGGCATCATGTAAGATGGACTTCGTATTTCCTTCAATAAGTGAAGCTCGTGTGTATTTCTAAGTTGGAGCCTAAGCTAACATGGTACAAATCAATGACTCACATGTACTTATGATTGAATCCTTAGCAAGTATCCGCAACTACTAAGAATTATTAAGGTAAAACCCAACCATAGCTTTAAGTTCTAGGGTCCCATTACTCCCGTATGCTATAACTCCTATACTCCAAGGTTGGTATTCTGCCACTCCTGCATCCCATCATATATTCATCATAGCACATTGCCGCACCTTAGGTATCCCTCCTTTGTTTTTTAGAGATCTAAAGGCACTGGGAGAAGTATCCCCCCTATGTACGTGTGCACTCATACATAAGACACAAAAGATAGCATAGAAATCAACATATAAAAGTGCAACCAATGTTCATACTATTTCACGCATGCCATAGAACAAGTTACTACTCAAATATTGATAAAAAATGAGACAAATCATGGGGAAATAATTTATAGAACAAGACATCTAGTTTGCCAATGGATTACAAAGGTTTATGGATGGAGAAGCACCTGTACTAGGGAAGAAGATGGTGGTGGAGATGGTCGGGAAGTCGTTAGTGGATATGGCTGTGATGATGGTTCCCCCGGTGGCATTCCGGTGCCACCGGAATAGAGGGGGAGAGAGCCTCGGTTCCCCTCTGGTTTTTGGTGGCCATTGCCGTGGTGCATGAGAGCCTCCGTCGAGATAGGATCTAACTTTCAGGGGAGCTTTTTCTATATGTTGTTTTCTGAGTCTGGTCACTGTTTTATTAAATACAGGAGAACCATAACTCAGAAAAATCTGGAAAAAATATGGCAGTTCAAAAACTTGGAGTACAAGCTTGCGACAAAAATAGAGCCCTAGGGGGTACACTAGTTGCCCACACGGCCCTCCATGTGCCTTGGGCTCTAGGTGCATGGGACTCATGTGTGGAGCCCTGGTGGCCCCCCTCTAGGTGGGTCTCTGGCCCATGACTGCTTCTAGTGCAAAAACTTTCATTATATTTTTCTTTTATTTTCCTGACCTCCGTAAAATAACTTTTTTTGTGAAACAAAAAAAATAGAAAATAGGAACTGGTACTGGGGCACTAAATTAATAGGCTAGTCCAGAAAATGATAAAAACTATGACTAAAACATGTATAAAAGACATGAATATAACATGAATACTTCAAAAATTATAGATACGTTTGAGACATATCAAGCACCTGAAGATTGATTCACATGCTATGTGCCTCCACTCTTTTACTCTCTTAGTAATTAATCCAGATTATGCCTTTTCTGTTCAATGCCTTCCTATTTCAACTAGTGCTGACAATGTATAAGTCAATGTTGATTCATTGCCTTGTTTTTTCTCAACTTTTTTGAACCAAGTAGCTAAAGCTTCTACCATGCCACAACCGAGAAAGCATGCCAGATCCACAACTAATGCACCTGCTACCTCAAGATCAACAAGATCTAGAGCTACTACAACAACTAGGTCAGTTGAGTTTATAAACCAGAAAGAACAATCTACACCAAATCAAACAAAAACAGTAGAAGATAGAGACCAGACACAACAAACCACACCTAATCCAACAAACACCTCATCTCACCCAAATTTTTAGGATAGCAACTCACCTGATGCCGATTTAGATATGCATGATTCTGAAGACATGATAGACACATCCGACCAATTTGATAATAGGATTACAGTACAAGGCCAAGGTATATGCAACATCATCTCTTCACACTATCTACTTTCCACTTGCAATTGCAACTTTTCAACTTATCTACTACCTTGTAATGTAGATTCATTTGTATGCTCCACTGGTCCAACTGATCCAGAACCATCAAGGAGAGGCCGTCGATGTAGACCAACCATGGGGTATACACTTCAGGATTATGCAAGAAAAAATGGAGGGAATAAGATGCACATTGATTTTACAGTGGGCGAAGTGAGACCTATAGACCCATTGCAAGCATCCAAGCTTACTTCTGAGTGTGGTATTCACACCTGCAACAAGGTGTGTGTTGCAATGCACTGGAACAACTTCGACAAGGAACAACTAAAGCATCCTATTCCCATTACTATTAGTGATGTTGTGGTGAGACAATTTCCTTCATTCTCTTCATTCACTTGTTGACATGTTGCGTTGTCTATTTGCTGATGTATCCTATAATTCATTATTTTCAGAAAAAGTTTGACATGGATACGAATGATGAGGTTGCTAAAGGTGTATGCACAAAAATAATCCAAAAGGCTGTTTGTCAACAATGCTACATGTTAAAGAAGGATTATTTCAATGGTCATAATATTGAGCAAGCGTTATCCTGGAAGTCACCGAACATGACTCAAGATTATTTGGACAATTCTTGTCAATAAATGGTCTGGTGAAAGAAGCCAGGTTTGTAACAAAATGTGCTACCAGCAATAGTTTTTGCATTCACATCTACTAGTAGCTAATATCAGTACTAATATTCCTCCTCATACAGGAAATATGTGAAAAGAACAAGCATAACCAAGAAGCTATCAAGCATCACCAAAAAACTGCCTCTAGGTGTTATGTTGCCCATTTCAACCAACTTGTAAGAATTCCAGCTAGCTCACTTCTAGTCCTATCTCTATGACATTTGGTCTTTATATACGGAATACTAATGTTTGAATTTCATATATCTTGTAGAAAAAAGACAAGTACAACAATCAGAACCCTTGTCCCATTGACTTTTTCAAAGACACCTGTCGTGGTGGAACATGATCACCTATGAGGCCCCTTGGCCCCTTTGCGGTTCGGCATGGGGGAGATCACGTTGCACAAAGAGCGGAGGCCATGACACAGCGCGGCGATAGTGACTCGGGTGGTTTTTACCCAGGTTTGGGCCGTTGTGAAGCGTAAAACCCTACTACTGCTTTGGTGGATTGAATGGAATAGCACAATGAACACGCAGCGCTCAAGCCCGGCAAGGTGGCCTCGGGGGAGCAGCTACGCGCGTACAGGTGTGCAAGGGTCCGAATCCCTCTTTAGGTTGCCCTGGACCTCCTTTTATAGTCCAAGGGGTAACCACAATGGCAAAACAGTCATTATCCCATGATTAGATAGCGAACAATGCTATCATACCTAACTCTGGCAGTTAGGACAAAACGCATTAAATGCGCTGCTAGGTGTCCTGTTGTGGATGAAGCCCAGCAAGCCTGCCACGCCGCTTAATCACCCTTTTGCTTATCGTCTTGACATGTCTCTGGACGGGTATCAAATGGATGTGATCTGTCTTCCAATGGACTGCCATGTGCTCAGTGGAAGCCACTTAATCACTTGGGTCCTCGACACCGCATCGATAAGTGACTTGCATCGCTGTGCGGTGGAGCAGTGGAGTAGTGATGTCTTGGCAGGGGTCTTGGTCTTGGAGACCCCAGCAAGCTTGCCGGGGCATGTCTTGGACTTATTCCCGGGGTGGCCTCGACCTGGCCGAGAGGGAGATCTTCCCAGGAACATATCTTTGTTGTCCTGGTATTCTTGATGCGCTCCTTGATCTCATGGAGAGAGGCTTCTCTGGCTTGGCCTTGTGATATATATTGATGCTGGGCGTATGATCCTTGGCACGCCTGTGCATAAGTTTGGTCAGCAAACGTTGGTGTTTATTGTACCAACAGAAGCCCCCAGGCCTGGCCCATATGTGCCGTCGGGCATCGTTGGGGTAGGTCCTAACAATGCACAGGTGGGCACCTGGACCGCGCCGCGGCGAGATTCTTCTTTTTGAGATCTTCTTTGCTTCTTCATTATCCTTGAACTTGGACTAGTTCCCGGTCTTCCCGGGGGTCGTGTGACGCCAGACGTGGTGGAGCCATGTCTGTAATGGCCCGTGAATGGCCTTTATTCACGGGGTGGTAACTACCATTTCACTCATCCCTCTACGCCTGTCGCTTCCGCCACGTACACCGCATGCATCGTGCGGGGTAGGTAACAGATGCGTAGGGTGCGGGAAGGAGTGCCATGATAGAAAACTAGGCATCCTGGATTGGCGCAGGAGGGTGGTGGACGAGTCCAAGCGTCGTCAGTGGCACAGAAAGGCCTTCAACCCCCTGCCCCTACTTGGCTATAAAAGGGAGCGTGAGGGGGGGAACGGAGGCACTCATCCACGCACCTTCTCCTTCTTCCATCTTGTCTTCTCGACAATGGGCCACTGCACCTCCCGCAGCCACTAGGGAGCGCGAGGCGGAGGTGTAGGGCTTGGACGGGGCTAGCGATGCACTCGGGGCAGAGGTGGGCATGGTGGTACGTCCGCCGCGCCTTCCCCTACGGTACTAGCCCTGTCGGCGGGCCACATTGGAGATACAGCCTTGGAGTTCATCCTCAAACTGCGCGGGCCGCTGCGCAGTCGCCTATGGCTTCCCCGCCCTTTCGCCAGGGTGATGGAGGTTGACCAGCCACCGAGGTTGAGGATGCACATAATGGGCTATTGCAACGGCAACGTATGGGTGGACACCGACTTCCCCGCCCCTCACGTCATGCTTCTTCGCCATGGCTGGAAAACATTCACGCGCGCACATAGCCTGTTGGAGGGCCATGTCCTCCATTTCAAGCTAATGGAGGCTGACCTTCTCTCCGTCAAGGCCTTCGGGCGCTCGTCTAGGGTGCTGCGCGGAGAGTTCGACTGATGACGAAAGCTCCTCCTCGAGCGGCAGCGACGAGGAGGAGACCGGTGGGGAGGACGATGACAGCGAGCCCCTGGTTGTCAAGCGCGAAGGCAACGACACGAATTCTAGCTGAGCGTTGACCGCACCATCACCGTTAGCTCGGCGCGCCAGCACCATCATCTGTGCCTGGTCCTTTCCCCGGCAAAGCGATTTGTAGGGGGTTCCAAGCATGGATGCCTTTGCCTCCTCCAGCAGTCTTCCAGCTGGGTCCCGGTAGGCTTCCTCGTGGGCTCCGGCTTCGCCTTCCCTGCCGGTGTTCCTGTCTTGGCGCGTCCCTCTGGTCCTGGCAGGGGTTACCAGGGCATCGCCTAGCTGCTCCTTCCGCCCTTCCGGCCCCGTCCACATTCTCTTAACCCTGTCGGCAGGCGTCCAGGTGGTCCTGACAGGGTCAGGCTGGGCTTCTGCCCAGGCGCTCCTTTTGCCCTCTTGTCATCTCGATCCACCAACTAGGAGGAGAGGGACAAGAAAGGGATTACGGGGCACTTATCTTTTTTAGATATAAAACATATAGGCAATTGCCAATCTTAAGTTCAAATTATGTAATCCCACGCCCATGCTTGTACTCTGGATGACTTGTACTTGTTGATCAGTGTATTAATAAAAAAGAGTGCTTGCCGGGTATTCGTGCATGTGTAAGGTCCATGCTAAGGAATGATTCCTTATTACTTTCAAGTAAACAAAGTTTCCCGGTAGCATATCTTTCGCCTCGGGAGGGTAGGAGCGAAGATGGGAGCAGGCCCTTTGTCCGCCTCCTTCCAAATGCCACTATGACCAACTTCGGTCTAGAAAGGAGGGAGCACAGAAGTATAGGAGCGACCAAGGTTCGTACGCTCAAGTTTTCACACAGGGCAACATCATGAAGGGCGAGGCAAACTTATCTGCTTTTGTCTGCTGTTTCGGTAGCATTGGGCTGCCGGTGCTGTGTCGCTGGATCGCCCCTTTCTCCTTCCGGGAAGTTTTACCACGGCAGCGGCATAGCTGTGACACCAAAAAGCACAGAGGAGAGAATAGTCATCATGATCTCTTTGTAAAGGATTAGCTAGCTTATACTAAGCATGTGTTGTATCCTATCAAAGAGATGCTTAATCAAACATGCAGCATTCCTAGGGCGCCAGCGATTCGTTTCATTGTCTTTGCACAGGGTCTGCGCCTGGCTTTGTACAAAGGGTTACATGCGCATCGGTAAGGCTTGTACAAAAGGTGGTCGCCAGTACTGAGCCCGGCAACCGCGCCTTATGGGTAGAACTTACGAAGGTGCTCAATATTCCATGAGTTTTGCACTTTAATGCCATCTTCGGTCTCCAGACGGACTGCACCAGGTCTGGTGACTCGTACTACCCGGTAAGGGCCTTCCCACTTCGGCGTCAACTTGTTGGAACCCTTGGTGGATTAACACGCCTAAGGACAGGTCGCCTTCATCAATGCTCCGGCGCGCGCACACTGCGGCTATGATAGTGGCGCAGGCTTGCTGATATCGTGCAGCACGTACAGCCGCCGCCTGGAGACGATCTTCCTCGAGGAGCACAACATCGTCATCCGTACTCTGCTCCTGCTCTACTTCATCATAGGAAAGTACTCGAGGTGACCCGTATATGAGTTCTGTGGGGAGCACTGCTTCTGCCCCATATACAAGGGAGAAGGGAGTCTGGCCGGTGGCTCGATTTGGTGTCATACGGAGGGACCAAAGAACCACTGGCAGCTCGTTGATCCAGCATCTGCCGCACTTTTCCAACTTATCAAAAGTTCTCGTCTTGATTCCTCGCAGCACTTCAGCATTCATCCTCTCAGCTTGTCCATTGCTCCGGGGATGAGCAACAGAAGCAAAAGAGACCTTACTCCCAAGGCCTTGGATGTATTGTGTGAAGGCGCAGCTTGTGAACTGGGTGCCGTTATCGGTGATCATCTTGGCGGGTATTCCAAAATGGCACACCAATCCTTTCAATAACTTGATAGCTGACTGTGCGGTCACCTTCCTCACTCGCTCTACTTCTGGCCACTTTGTAAACTTGTCGATTTCCATGAACAATAATTCAAAGGCCCCGGCAGCATGGGGGAAGGGGCCCAAGATGTCGAGCCCCCAGACCGAAAACGGCCAGGATAAAGGGATCATCAGGAGAGCTTGAGCTGGTTGATGGATGTTCTTGGAGCGGAACTGGCAGGCTTCACATCTGGCGACTAGCTCAGTTGCATCTTGGAGGGCTGTGGGCCAATAGAAACCCTGTCGGAAAGCTTTTCCGACCAGGGTTTTGGATCCAAGTGGGAGCCCGCACACGCCCTTGTGTTCTCTGCCAACAGTTCCATTCCAACTTCCCGGCAGATGCACTTCAATTTTCACACCGTTTGGTCTTCTTCTGTATAGAGTGTCATCGACAAACTTATACATACTTGCCCTCCAGGCTACTCTTTCAGGTTCTTCTTGCTCTTCGGAAGTTCTCCAGTCTGAAGATAGCGGACTATATGTCGCTCCCAAGTTGGAGCCTGATGCTCACAACAAGGACAAACGGCATCTCTTCATTCGTGGGAACGCTTACCTCGACCGCAAGAACCTGTGGTTCCGCGGAGGGAGCCCGCTCACCATCCGAGTAGGAGCTATTTCCAGCCCCTGCTCTACCCGTGCTCAGGAAGCTCTGCTGGGAGATACTTGCCAGAGTACAACTTCCTCCTTTTTTACTAGCCATCGTTGAGGGGATAGATGGTTGGGTCAGGTTGGAGGGCAAAAACCCCTGGTTCCACAGGGAGCTTTTGTGCAGCGCACTTTGATAGGTGATCAGCAATGCTTTTCGCACGTGGCACATGCTTTATTTGCAGCCATCAAAGTTCTCCTCCAGCTTCCTCCTTCCTCCACATATGCCTCCATCAATGGGCTCTTGTCTTCCTTATTGACTTGTCTTC
>CM022297.1:16384020-16658528 GCA_011799875.1 Thinopyrum elongatum | reverse complement strand
ATGACCCCGTGCAGAATCATATCTGCATTGCCCTTTCGTTGCGAAATTTTGGATCTTTCTTTTAACTACGTGGAATTCAATAATGTTAGCATGATCAATCAGGATCGCGGATTGCCAGAACATTGAAACTCCACCATGCTGTTTATCAAGATCAGAAATATGCAAATTCCAGGGAAGCAACAAGAACCTCGCTGGGTAACAGATTCATCTACCAGCACAAATAATTTTTAGTAATAGAACCATCTACACCTAATTATATTGTGCAACACCCAACATCACTATGTATTCTAGATCGCAACCTGCATCTACGCATAGCACGGGTCTTGATGCCACTGTAGGGTACACAGCAGAAAACAAAAAATTTCCGACCTACAGCACCAGCCCAGGACCACTATGGAGGACTGCATACAAGGTTGATCATTTTCGTTACCGACTCGTAGCGCAAGAAGTAGAGTCGATGACGATCCGCGGTGCAGATCCCCGCAGCTAGGATTTACAACCTCCCAACCGCGAGGATGTATACCCTCGTCTTCCCTTCGGCAGCCCTCCGGGAGGCGGTCGAACAGTCCCCCGGACGGTGTCAGGACAGCCCTTCGGGAGGACCTTCGAAAATACGAACGGTCACTCGGACAGCCCTTCGGAGGACTCACAGAACTTGGACCGTCACTTGGAAGCCCTTGGGAGGGCACTCACAAACGCCCCTCGGGCACTAAGATCGAAACTACGACCTCTCTACAGAGTTGCACACATACGGTGTCATCTATCCGGCAGGGCTTCGCCGTCAGAACTAGTTCCCACCGGAACCCAGACACCTTTGGCCTACGAAACTCTTTTCGTGGGAGGGAGGAGAGAAGCCAGATCATTGCAATGGCATGTATATGGAGAAAGAGTGAGTCTTTGGCAGCACCCCACCCCTTTATAGCCAACCAAGGTGGCTTCTCCAAGAAGCAAAGGGGAAAAAAATACAAAGGACCTCAAGGTGGCTTCTCCAAGAAGCCACCAAAAGCACTTTCACTATTCACGACGACATTTTTCAGCTCCGTGCAATGAAAATTTTATGTGGGCTTAGAAAATTTCAGTACCCACTAAAATAATTTTCAAGCTTGAAACAATTCCAGATTAGTGATTTCATCTGCGACAAAGCATCTGAAGTCGGCTGTCCGGCAGCCCGGAACATTTCCGGTTTTTTCTTCCAGAAAATTCCCAGAAGTTTCCAGAATGATTCTGGCACTCCCAAGAATTATCGGCATGTGCCGAAACCAATTGACTTTATGGTATCCCTGAAACAACTTTTCAGTTTCACCGGAACTCATCGGTGACCTCCTCTGCGGAACTTTTCGCTGTCCGAATTTTCGTGTCCGAAACTTTTTCGGTGATTTCTCTCAGACTCCGTCAGTATTCAGCAATAGATGACCTAGCGTGTGACCCTATAGGTTCGGTGAAGTATAGACATGACCCGGAACCCCTTCCGATCAATGATCAACATGAGCCTGGACACCCATATTGACCCCTATACCCACACGAATGATTTCGAGTGAACCTCCAGTTGCCGTGTGCTATTCTGTTGCTTCACGATATGTTACAAATACCCGAGGGAGACATGTGGCATTCCCGTGGATCAACAACTTGTCCACTATGCTAGTTACCTCGTTACCGGTATTGTTCTCTTTTCTCGTTACCGTGTTCCGGCATCCCCGTGATCAAATCACAAAGTGTTGGCCAGAGATGATGGATACCTAACACGAGAGGGCCCAGAGATATCTCTCCATCGTCGGAGGAGAAATCCCAATCTTGAGCTATCAAGTTACTTAACATACTTTCCAAGAACCCGTAAGCTGCCGTAATAGCCATCCAGTTACGGATGACGTTTAACAAACCCCAAAGTTCAGAGATCAAGCATAGAAGAAACTCGTACTCTCTGGTCTGAGGAATCATGCAAACGTTAACCATCTCTGTGTTATTAACCAATTACTTGTGACGAAAGAATCTCATAGCATAACATCAATCGGGTCGATTCAACACAAATGTTCTTCTAACATGTGCCCTCAAATGCTGGCATAGACATGCCCATGATGGAAAACAAACATCATGCAACACTTGAGCTAGTCTTAGAGGCATGACTAGGAATACTTTTACCGTTTATTATCCCCACGTGCAATGGTCTTCTCCAGAGCTCTTTTATTTGCAGACTCGGACATGCAGTATAGCATGGAACATAAACCTAATATGAACAGGGAGATAATCAATAAACATTATATTGCTCTAGGGCATATCTCCACAAGCAGCCCACGGGCAAAGAGTAGCACAGAAGGCACGAAAGCTGCAGTGAGAGGAGCTCGGAGGGTCGGCGCAAGCAAGCGCTTATTAAACCATTCGAGCTCTCTCAATACGAGGGGTGGACTAAACATCCCACCGCACCGTGCCAGCGCCAGGCCTTGGTCCCGGTTGGTAGCACCAACGAACAAAAGGGGTGCATTGTCCCGGTTGGTGGAACAAACGGGGACAATGCCCCCCCCTTTGGTCCCGGTTCGTGCACCAAACGGGACAAAGGTCCTGTTTCCGCCCATGGGCTGCTGAAAAGAGACCTTTGGTCCCGGTTGGTGGGAACTAACCGGGACAAAAGGGTGGCATTTCGTCCGGTTTGTGGTCCACGAACCCGAGGACCAAGGCTCTGGTTATAAGCCAGGACTCAGGAATTTTTCAGTTTTCATCGACCATTTGCCCCGACGACGCCGAGCTCATCGACGCCGCCAGGCTGCCCGTGCTCGCCGTCGCGCCCGCTCCTCGTCGCCATCGCCCGCGCCCCGCCCTGCCCCAGACGCCGACGCCGTGTGCCCTTGCCTCGACCTCGATGCCAACGCCGCCGCGCCCCCATGCCCTGCCCCGAAGCCACCGCCACGCCTACACCTGCCGTCAACGCCGCCGCACCAGTGCCCGCCGGCCAGGCCGGTACTCCTCTCCCTCCCACCCCTCTACCTGTCCTTCCTCCATGTATGTGATGGGGTGAAGTTGTGTCAGTGCAAAGTTTCAGCATGTCCACAAGGTGTTTGATTGAAATGCTGGGGTTGCTAGGGAACTTTGTTTTACGTGAAACTTGGCAGGATGATGTCTCCTTGGATGTTTAGTAAAGATGGTTAAGTTGGTTGATAAAAGGAAAAACTTCTTAGTGGCAAGTTTATTAAAATTAGTGCTGGACAGAAACTACATGAATTTTTTTATGACTTGATAGATGAAATTGGGGCTGCCTTTCTGGACTTAAGGGTTTAGGTGGAAGGACTACAAGATGTAAAAATTCAGAATTTTTTTTAGCAAGGAAAAATGGGTTGTAGCAATGCCAGATTGGACCAAAATTGATGTTTTTGTTCATAGAATTTTTTTGTCCATGTATGTATTTAGTATGGAGGATGGATATGGATGTATATACAAAATATTCATATATGATGTTTTTTGTTCATAGCAATTTTTTTCCATGTATGTATAATTTATGTATGTAGGTTTCATATATGCAAAAAGTACATTTAAGAAAAAATAGAAATTAGTATGTTCATATGCAAAGATATGCAAAAGTTAGAATTTTTATGTTTATGAATTTTTATGATTTTTTTGTCATAGAATTTTCTTGTCAATTATGTATGTTCATATTGTGTATGTATAGGAAATTGCTGATCAAAGTCATTTAGTCAAAGTTTGCGATATACACCCCTCCCGATAACATTTTTTTATATGGAAATTTTTTTCATAGCCATATATATGTAGTGGCTATAGTATGTATGGATGTTCATAGAATTTTTATATGTATGTGGCTATATGTATGCGTTGTCGATATAGCCCCTCCCCGATAACTTCGACATGAGGGGGGGGGGTCGATATACCCCTCCCCGATAAACTTCGACATGAGGGGGGGACTCCTACCCCCTCCCGCCCCTACCCGACAAACTCCGAGACCACCCCAAACCACTAGAAGATAACTCCGGTAACTTCGACATGAGGGGGGACGTCGATCGACCCCCCTCTCGCCCGAACAAGTCTATGTATTATTATATCGCGGTGGAATATATTCAAAGTTTGATCATATGTCAAAGTTTGAATTTTGACATATGCAACATTTGATCATATATCAAAGTTTGATCATATGTCAAAGTTTGAATTTTGTCTATGAAACATTTGTCATATGTCAAGTTTGAATTTTGACATATAGAGATTATCAAGAATGCCCCATTATGGATGTGCACAAGTTGATCCAATTTTTTTGATCTCATCCATATATATATTCTTCTATATGTCACATTGTGTCAAAGTATTGAAGAAATCCATGGCTTCATCATTATCGTGGAAGTAACAGACGTATGATGCTACGAAGCTCTTCAAAGTTCTTTTGGAACGGAGTTCCGGATAGAATAATTCTCCTTTTGGTACGAATTCAGCAAAGGACTCCAAATAGCGATATTCGGAAGGCTCTTGCTGAAATTTGTACCAAAAAAGCGAATTATTCTATCGGGAACTCCGTTCCAAAACAACTTTGCAGAGCTTCGTACCAATTTACGCCTTGTAATTACGGCTAATGATGAGTCATGGTTTTCTTGATCTTGACACTAGACAACGTGACATATAGAAGGGTAGAAATGAGATCAGGAAAAATCTGGACCATTTTTTGCACATCCAGAATGGCGTCATTTGTTAAATCCCTTGTCGGTCCGGACGTCGGACATTATGAGAGAGGCGGTCCGACCAAACCCTAGAAGGTTGTCGAGGCCACCCCAAACCCTAGAAGCGTTGCCTAGGCCACCCTAAACCCTAGAAGCGTTGTCGAGGCCACCCCAAACCGTAGAAGCGTCGAGCTAGCTAGGTCTACGTTTGCACTAATATATCCATCTGTCATGTTTGTATATTAATTGCCATGTTGTAATATTGCAGAAACTATGGAGCACCGAGCATCGAAGCAGAACAGTTGTTGGGGGACATAATCCTCGGCGGAGGGTGATGTCTTGTCGTTTCTCAACGACACCGATGGTCTGGAAGGAGAGGGTGAAGCAGGCTCCGGTGATCGAACAATGGAGGTGGAAGGACATGATTATGATGGCTCGGTGACGGAATGCGGGGGTGGAAGAAGGAGACCGTGATGACTGCTCCAGTGATGCGAACGAGGAAGGAGAGGTGCAACGGTCCGGCCGGCGAGGTATATATATTAATTAAGCCTGTGCTGACTAGCTAATTGATGCATTAATTGTTTTGGTATGTACACATATTAACTCTCTTCTTTCTTCTTTTCTAGCCCTCCGGATCGAGCCAAACTTCGGTAACGAGACGAGGCCCGAAGAAAAGGTTGCGCCAGGATGAAAGGTTCACGATCACAGCAATCAAGGGCGATGGCCAACCGATTGAACCCAGCCGGACCAAGGAAGCATTTTCTGCTCAGTGCGGGGTTCTTGTTAGGGACATGATCCCGATCAGCATCCACCAATGGAATAAGCCTAAGAGCGAAGACCCTCAAGTGTCTTTTGTCAACGATAGACAGAAAGATTATCTTTGGACCGCGCTGAAGGCAAATTTCACCCTACCGCTAGAGGAGGATCCGGATAAGCCAGTTATAGAGCCATTGGTCAAGGCTCATGCTCTTAAGAAGATGGCAGATCTATTCAGGAGGTGGAAGAATGAGTTGAAATCAACGTTTGTCGACAAAGGGAAGACTCCAGAATTCACCGGCCGATTTGAGAAGATAAAAGATCGCTGGCCCGCATTTGTGGCCCACAAGACATCGGAGAAGAGTAAGAAGATGTCAGCGACAAACAAGAAAAATGCTGCAAAGAAGGAGCATCACCGTCGCACGGGGTCAGGTGGCTACCTCAAAGCCCGGCCGTTGTGGGACAAGGCTGAGAAGGACCTGCTTGATAAAGGGGTCGAACCAGAGACATTGAACTGGCCAGACCGTTCAAGGACTTGGTTCTTCGGGGTTGGGGGAACCTTGGACCCTGAAACAGGGAAGTGCCGTTGGACGAAGGAGCAACTTGAAATACCCGTCAAGAAGCTTCAGAAGTATATCGCCGCAGCGCAGCAAGGGACGTTCGTTCCCGACAGAGAGAACGACGAGCTCACAATGGCCCTCGGGAATCCTGAGCACCCAGGACAAATACGAGGCACGGCAGGCTCCGTTGCGTGGAAGGAAGGGTTTCCCAGCGCAGGCGGTTACAAAACCCAGGAGAGGAGGAGGAAAGTGGAGCAGACCGAACTGCAGAAGCTGAATGCAAGGGTACGAGCGCTAGAGGAACAAGCACTAGTTCAGAGGCAGCAACCTGCCGAAGCTACCCCAGAAGCTACCCCGCCATCTCAGCAGAGAAGCAGCGTGGCTTCCATCGAGCTCCTTCAGCAGCCTCACTTCACGGCTCCCAGCTACCCCGTGGATGCTATCACGGAGGCTCAAGATTGCCACCTTATGGCGCAATGGCAGCACCTCAAAGTCAAGGCGGCTGTCGGCTCTGTTGCACCTCCTCAACCCGGCGCAACTTTTCACTGCCTTCCGATTCCAGAAAGCTATGCTGTTGTGATGGTCGATGAAATAACGGAGGGATTTGAGGAGCTCGAGCTTGACCACCGTACCGGTGAAGGGGAGACTCAGCTGTGTCTTGCTCTGAAGACTCCATGTCTATGGGGGAAGGAGCTCATCAACCTTCCGAACTGGACGCCTCCGCCTCCTCCTCCGGCGAGTCAGGGCACTCCGCCTCCTCCTCCGCCTCCTCCTCTAGCGAGTGATCAGGGCACTCTGCCTCCTTCTCTGGCTGCTCTGGCATGTGGCGGCACTCCGCCTCCTTCTCCAGCTGCTCCGGCGCGTGGCGGCACTCCGCCTCCTTCTCCTCCTGCGCCGGTGCGTCCGAGCAGCCCGCCTCCTCCTCCGCCTCGTCAGCAACAACGGAAGACAGCCGTCGCCGCTCCGGCTGCTCCGGTGCGTCGTAGCACTCCGCCTCCTTCTCCGCCTTGTAAGCAACGAAGGAAGACAGCCGCAGCCGCTCCGGCTGCTCCGGCGTCTAGCAGTACAGCCAGAGGCGGGAGGCAATACATATTCGGTCCATCTCTCAACCCTCTAGAGAAGTTACCATACGAGATGACCGAGGAGGAAAACGCGCAGATCTGTCAAGCCGAAGTGAAGGACTTTTTGGCAAAGAAAAATCCACCTCCGGAGGAGAAGATAGATCCGATGAAATTGAAGCGCACTTTGGAGAACCTGAAGCGACCACCACCGCCTCCGCCGGATGACAACCATGTCCGCGCTCTTAAAAAGGCAGTGGGAGGAGCGCGCCGGTCGGGAACTACTTCAACTGACAAAAGGTTACAAGAACGAAGAAGTGGGAACAAAATTCCCCAACTCGGCGAACAGGCGACCAATCATGCCCCCCGCTCAAGGTGTCTAGCGATATCGTCGCAAATCTGCCGGGCATGCTGCCCGGTACCAATCCTGGTGATTACCTGCCCGACGATGCACATTTTGATACAATGGAGGTGGACGAACACAAATACCAGTACGGAAAGCCTCTCGTCAGACCTGATGATCCTCCTCTAACAACGATGATGCGAAGATTCCATAAGTGGTACATGGACACCTGCAAGTCTGGGAAGGATATTTTGACGCTGAGAGTTAAAGAGGTGCACGACCTCGTTGGAATTGATCTGTTGTCTATTCCATTTGAGGAGTTCTTCCAGTTTTACAATCAAAAGGACCTCGATAAAATAATCATCACTTGCTACTGTCTGTAAGTACTATACTTTTGTAATTAAGTCTCTATATATAGCTCAACTCTTTCATTGCATGTATATATAATTATCCTCACTATATTATGCAGATTGAAGATCGTCGAATGCAGAAATGCACAAATCTATGATATTGGGTTCATTAACACAAATCTCATAGATGAATGGACGGTTAAATAAATTGCGAAAGAAACCGAGGCCAACCTGCTACAATCGTTGATTAAAAATCAAAACAAAGATAAAATACTCTTTCCTTACAACTTCAAGTGAGTGTTACTGTCTTCTGCATATTCGGTTTCCATTATTACTCGAGGTTATAGTAATGTAATTGATGAGTTATGCATGCGTGCGCAGCTTCCACTTTATTCTCCTAGAGATTAAGCTTGAGCAGGGACTAGTAACCGTCTTAGACTCAAAACGAAAAGATCCCAAGGAGTATGCGGCCATGACTGAAATGCTCCAGAAGTAAGTTCAATCGATCATTATCGCACCATATCGGCAACTTTGTTCATTTCCTGATATCAAGTAATTATTTTCTTTGTCTCGCAGGGTTTGGAAAGTGTTCACCTCAGAAGTTCCGGGACTACCGGGGGAGCTGCGATTTACACACCAGAAAGTAAGTACTACTAGCTAGTTCCGCGCATCTCCCATTGATTCTAGCTAGTTTCGTCAATACCATTTATAATGCTTAATTATCAGTTTGATTGACCTCTATTTCTCGTAAAGTGGTTGTGGCAGGAAGGCGGAAATAATTTTTGTGGATACTACGTTTGCGAGTACATCTACAACGCAACGACCTCTAAGCGGGGCTACTCTGAAAAACAATATGAAGTGCGTAAGCAATAATATTCACAGTTTTATTTTATTACCATCATTTGTGTTGAGTTTCATTCATATATATGTATTGACCCCCTTCTTCAAATTAGATTTGGCAGATGCGGGATGAACTCCTACCACAAGATCGCATAAAAGTAATTCAAGAGGAATTGGCGGGATTCTTTCTTGACCACGTCATCAATCCAGCCGGAGAATACCATGTGAAACTTGACATCAGATGTTAGGGATTGTAAGAGATCTTATATTGTATATATGTAGCTAGTAGCGTCGGATAGATATACGAAAACTTGTTGTTCGACCAATCTCTCGGAGAAGGAGGAGGTCGATCACTTCTCTCTGTATATGTTCATGACGATCTTGTGTACTTAATGGTTTCCTTCATTTGCTTATAGATAGCGGGTCGAGTCCTCTCTATACATATAGTACGTAGCGTGACCAAGCAAGGAGATAAGAGAGGACACTTCTATCTAGCTATTAGCTAGCTAACACAATATATGAACACCCTAAATTAACCCTACAAAAACCAAAAACAAAAAAAAACAAACACACACCCCCCACAAAACCCCCAACCCCCACCACCACCCCCACCCCCCCCCCCCACCCCCCCCCCCCTCCCCACCCCCCCCCCCACCCCCCCCCTTTCCAAAACCAAAAAACAAAAAACAAAAACCTCAGCTCCTGAGCTGCTGACACGTGGATGATCTTTGGTCCCGGTTGGTGTTACCAACCGGGACTAAAGGCCCTCCTCTCTGGGCTCGCCGCAGCGGCCATGTGGAGCCCCATCTGTCCCGGTTCGTATAAGAACTAGGACTAAAGGTGTTGGGCTTTAGTCCCGACCCTTTAGTCCCGGTTCCCGAACCGGGACAAATGGGCCTTTTGAACCGGGACAAATGGGTCTTTTTCTACTAGTGGCAAAGATTATGCAATATAGACATCACGTCCGTGTCAAGTAGACCGACTCCTGCCTGCATCTACTACTATTACTCCACACATCGACCGCTATCCAGCATGCATCTAGAGTATTAAATTCATAAAGAACGGAGTAACGCCTTAAGTAAGATGACATGATGTAGAGGAATAAACTCATGCAATATATGTAAACCCCATCTTTTTATCCTCGATGGCAACAATTTAATATGTGTCTCGCTACCCCTACTTTGTCACTGGGTGAAATCACGCAAGATTGAACCCAAAGCTAAGCACCTCTCCCCTTGCAAGAAAAACCAATCTAGTTGGCCAAACCAAACCGATAATTCGAAGAGAAATACAAAGATACCAAATCATGCATATGAGAATTCAGAGAAGATTCAAATAATATTCATAGATAAGCTGATCATAAATCCATAATTCATCGGATCTCGACAAACACACCTCAAAAGAAGATTACATCGGATAGATCTCCAAGAACATCGAGGAGAACATGGTATTGAGAATCAAAGAGAGAGAAGAAGTCATCTAACTACTAGCTATGGACCCATAGGTCTGTGGTAAACTACTCACGCTTCATCAGAAGGGCAATATGGTTGATGTAGATGCCCTCCGTGATCGAATCCCCCTCCGGCAGGATGCCGAAAAAGGCCCCAAGATGGGATCTCACGGGAACAGAAGGTTGCGGCGATCAAAAAGTGTTTTCGTGGATGCTTCTGGTGGTTTGGAAATATATGTGAATATATAGGAGGAAGAATTAGGTCAGGGGGTCACGAGGGGCCCACAAGGTAGGGGGGCGCGCCCTCCACCCTTGCCGCCGCCTCGTGGCTCTTCTCACTTGAACTCCAAGTCTTCTGGGTGTCTTCTGGTCCAAGAAAAATCATCGCGAAAGTTTTATTCCGTTTAGACTCCGTTTGGTATTCTTTTTCTGCGAAGCTCAAAAACAAGAAAAAAACAGAAACTGGCACTGGGCTCTAGGTTAATAAGTTAGTCCCAAAAATAATATAAAATAGCATATTAATGCATATAAAACATTCAAAACAGATAATACCATGGAACAATCAAAAATTATACATACGTTGGAGACGTATCAAGCATCCCCAAGCTTAATTCCTGCTCGTCCTCGAGCAGGTAAATGATAAAAACAGAATTTTTGATATGGAATGCTACCTAACATATTTATCCATTTAATTTTCTTTATTGTGGCATGAATGTTGAGATCCATAAGATTCAGAACAAAAGTTTAATATTGACATAAAAACAATAATACTTCAAGCATACTAGCAAGGCAATTATGTCTTCTCAAAATAACATGGCCAAAGAAAGCTATCCCTACAAAATCATATAGTCTGGCTATGCTCCATCTTCTTCACACAAAATATTCAAATAATGCACAACCCCGATGACAAGCCAAGCAATTGTTTCATACTTTTGATGTTCTCAAACCTTTTTAACTTTCACGCAATACATAAGCGTGAGCCATGGACATAGCACTATAGGTGGAATAGAATACGATGGTTGTGGAGAAGACAAAAAAGAAGAAGATAGTCTCACATCAACTAGGCGTATCAACGGGCTATGGAGATGCCCATCAATAGATATTAATGTGAGTGAGTAGGGATTGTCATGCAACGGATGCACTAGAGCTATAAGTTTATAAAAGCGCAAAAAAAAACTAAGTGGGTGTGTATCCAACTTGCTTGCTCACGAAGACCTAGGACAATTTGAGAAAGCCCGTCGTTGGAATATACAAGCCAAGTTCTATAATAAAAAATTCCCACAAGTATATGAAAATGACAACATAGGAGACTCTCTATCATGAAGATCATGGTGCTACTTTGAAGCACATGTGTGGAAAAATGATAGTAACATTACCCCTTCTCTCTTTTCTCTCATTTTTTTGTTTGGCTTCTTTGGCCTCTTTTTTTGTTGGCTTCTTTGGCATCTTTTATTTTTTTCCTCATATGGGGCAATGCTCTAATAATGAAGATCATCACACTTTTATTTACTTACAACTCGATACTTAGAACAAAATATGACTCTATATGAATGCCTCCGGCGTTGTACCGGGATGTGCAATGACTCAAGAGTGACATGTATAAAAAATTATGAAAGGTGGCTTTGCCACAAATACGATGCCAACTACATGATCATGCAAAGCAATATGACAATGATGGAAAGTGTCATAGTAAAACGGAACGGTGGAAGTTGCATGGCAATATATTTCGGAATGGCTATGGAAATGCCATAATAGGTAGGTATGGTGGCTGTTTTGAGAAAGGGTAAGTGGTGGGTGTAATGCACCGGCGAAAGTTGCGCGGTACTAGAGAGGCTAGCAATGGTGAAAAGATGAGAGTGCGTAAAATCCATGGACTCAACATTAGTCATAAAAAATTGCATACTTATTGCAAAAATCTATTACTCATCGAAACAAAGTACTACGCGCATGCTTCTAGGGGATCGATTGGTAGAAAAAGACCATCGCTCGTCCCCGACCGCCACTCATAAGGAAGACAATCAATAAATAAATCATACTCCAACTTCGTTACATAACAGTTCATCATACGTGCATGCTACGGGAATCACAAACTTTAACACAAGTATTTCTCCAATCCACAATTACTCACTAGCATGACTCTAATATCATCATATTTATATCTCAAAACAATTATAAGAAATCAAACTTCTCATAGTATTCAATACACTTATATGAAAGTTTTTATTATATCCCTCTTGGATGCCTATCATATTAGGACTAAATTCATAACCAAAGCAAATTACCACGCTGTTTAGAGAGACTCTCAAAATAATATAAGTGAAGCATGAGAGTTCAATAATTTCTATAAAATAAAGCCACTGCCGTGCTCTAAAAAGATATAAGTGAAGCACTAGAGCAAAATTGCCTAACTCAAAAGATATATGTGAAGCACATAGAGTATTCTAATAAATCACGATTCATGCGTGTCCCTCTTAAAAGGTGTGTACAGCAAGGATGATTGTGGCAAACTAAGAAGTAAAGACTCATATCATACAAGATGCTCCAAGCAAAACACATATCACGTGGTGAATAAAAATATAGCCTCAAATAAAGATACCGATAGACGCAGACGAAAGAGGGGATGCCTTCCGGGGCATCCCCAAGCTTAGGCTCTTGGTTGTCCTTGAATATTACCTTGGGGTGCCTTGGGCATCCCCAAGCTTAGGCTTTTGCCACTCCTTATTCCTTAGTCCATCAAATCTTTACCCAAAACATGAAAAACTTCACAACATAAAACTCAACAGAAAATCTCATAAGCTCCATTAGTATAAGAAAATAAATCAACACTTTTGGTACTATTGTGAACTCATTTTTTTATTTATATTGATGTAATATATACTGTATTTCAATTTTTCCATGGTTCATACCCCCCGATACAACCCATAGATTCATCAAAATAAGCAAACAACACATAGAAAACAGAATCTGTCAAAAAATAGAACAGTCTACGAAGATCTGAATTGTTCTAATACTTCTGAAACTCCGAAAATTCTGAAAAATTAGGACAACAAAGGAAATTTGTATATAAATTCTGTGTAAAACAT
Organism: Thinopyrum elongatum; assembly: GCA_011799875.1. NCBI lineage: Eukaryota > Viridiplantae > Streptophyta > Magnoliopsida > Poales > Poaceae > Thinopyrum > Thinopyrum elongatum. The sequence goes on along the minus strand of CM022297.1, from coordinate 16,645,442 downwards.
TCAGGGATTTTCCATGCTCCAGTGAATTTAAACAATTCTGAGACTGGACGTAAAAGTTTCTGTTTTTCAGCAGGATCAAATCAACTATCACCGTAAGCCATATCAAAGGTCTTACTTGGCACAAACACTAATTAAAATACAAAAACACATCTAACCAGAGGCTAGATGAATTATTTATTGCAAAACAGAACCAAAAAAGTAAGAACAAAAATAAAATTGGGTTGCCTCCCAACAAGCGCTATTGTTTAACGCCCTTAGCTAAGCATAAAAACATAGATCTAGGTATTGTCATCTTTGGTATGCAATCCATAAGTAGCTCTCTTAATAGATTCATATGGCAACTTAATTTTCTTTCTAGGAAAGTGTTCCATGCCCTTCCTTAACGGAAATGGAAATCTAATGTTTTCTTCTTTCATATCAATAATTGCATCAATCGTTCTAAGAAAAGGTCTACCAAGAATAATAGGACATGTAGGATTGCAATCTATATCAAGAAAAATAAAATCTACGGGCACATAATTCCTATTTGCAACAATAAGAACATCATTAATTTTTTCCATAGGTTTCTTAATAGTGGAATCCGCAAGATGCAAATTTAAAGAACAATCATCAAATTCACGAAAACCTAACACATCACATAAAGTTTTTAGAATCGTGGAAACGCTAGCAACCAAATCACACAAAGCATGACACTCATAATCTTTAATCTTAATCTTAATAGTAGGTTCCCACTCATCATAAAGTTTTCTAGGGATAGACACTTCCAATTCAAGCTTTTCTTCAAAAGATTGCATCATAGCATCAATGATATGTTTAGTAAAAGGTTTATTTTGATTATAAGCATGAGGAGAATTCAACATGGATTGCAACAAGGAAATACAATCTATTAAAGAACAATTATCATAATTAAATTCCTTGAAATCCAAACGAGTGGGTTCATCGTTACTTAAAGTTTTGTATTATTCGGAGTGTTGTAACTCATGTAAACTCTATGCATGATCGAGTAAGATAGTACCAATCATTCATGGACCATCTTTTGGTACTAAACATACGACACGGTTTAGTCATGCCCGCCGCATTGGCCACTTTTGGTCCTCCTATCTCCCACATCCAATGTTGTCAGAGTCATGATTTTGAATCAGATCGGAGCTCGGTGATAGGATCGCAAATCATAAAATCTTAACTATCAGGATTATAAAAACGTAAATTCTATGCATTAAAATCATACAATCAGAAGGGTCAGTTTAGATCGTAAAGTCGTAGACAACCTTGCTCACACCTGTGAGCAAGGTTGAGCAAGATAGCATGCATTCTATAGCTAGGTAGAGTCCGTACGTAGGTGGTTGCAGAGCGCGGTACACCATCACCTCGTGGGTCATCGCTCATGGATGGATTGTCACTTCGAATTATGAATCATAGATGGCCATCGTCTTCTTCGTCACTACGCACGCAGGACCGTCGAGCGGCATCCATCTCGCTCGTCTCATAAATATTTGCAATGGACCGGAAATTGATCGATCAACCACCCTTTGTGCAGAACACGCACACACAGAGTTGGGCATTGCGTTTGTGTACAATGATGTGTAGTAAGAAAGCTACTTGGCCTGACCGGTGCGGCGTGGATACATACAGCAGGAATTGAACCTAGCTTCGGGCATGCAAATTACTGCTACTGCGTACTCCCTCCGTCCTTGAAAGAGTGTACTTCCAACTTTGTTGAAAAGTCAATCTTTTTATGTTTGACCGTATTTACACAATAATATACCAACATTTATGCCATCAAATTAGTAGCATTAGATTTATGATAAAATATATTTTCGTCATATACCTATTTGGTTTCACAAGCATTGACATATTTTTGCACAAACTCGGTCAAACTTTGAGATAGTTTGACCCTCCAACAAAGTTGGAAGTACACTCTTTCAAGGACGGAGGGAGTACGTGCATGCATGACATGCATCGGTCAGGTAATTGATGGATCGTGTACATAATTAGCTGATTGGACAGCCACTGTAAGAACTGGACAATTCCCCGCGCGTTGCTGCGGAAATTGTTGGCAATATGTTTAGATGATACTTGCTTATGTGGAACATGAATATTACAATTGACAATATGAGCATGAAAATACAAATATATGAGATTTAATATACTTGATTAGTTTATTGTTGCAAAATAGCTTTGGAACATAAGTAGCATAATGTGAGTTTAAAATTTCTTGGAGTTGTCCACGCGGGTGTCTTCATCATTGAGGAAAAATAAGACATGAGTAGGGAGGATGACTCTCTCCCCGCGCGTTGCTGTGGTAACTTTGTTAAAAAATGCGTAAGTAGTTGCTAAATCTAATGAAAAGAGAGTATAAGCTTGAGAATAAATAAAAGAAAGTGTCTAAAAACTAAATAAAAACTTTTGAATTACAGTTAAAAATGTCATTTCGAACAGAAATGTGAAGGATGACTAACATGAAAATATGATATGGCAGCTTACATGCATAGACTAATGCAAAAATAATCATAATTTATAAGTTAAATGCATGACTCGCTTACGTGGCAGATTTTTGCATGGTTTAGTGGGGAGAAGACATAAATGCATTGCTTAGTGAAACATTGAGGTGGACACTTTGCATGTTGAGAGAATTGGAACCAACTTCTTAAGAATGTAAGATTAGTAGTAACTTGTGGCGGCAATTGACTGTAAAAAATAAGGTGGACCACAGGAGAAAATTCAAAACGAGAACCCTAGGGAAATAGGGAGTAGGCAAGAAAAATCTTCAATCTCATATCACATATTTAAATGTGTGGGTCACCTTGTTTTTGTTGGAAACTACACCAGTATTTCTCGCATATTATTGGTCAAACTCAAAACGAGGACACTATGGAAACAGGGAGGGAGTAGGCTAGGAAATAGGGAGGGAGTAGGGCCTATACATAACTAACGAACTGGAAACTACAGGAATATTTCACTGAAGTATCGGGAGTTTGGCCTCCGCAGACCTACAGTCAAGAGTCAAGTCAGTGAAGACTCACCTCAACTAGGACTACATCGTAGCGTGTCAATCCATTCAACATTAATATTGGTCCTCAACTGACAATCAAGAGTCAAGAGTCAGTCAAGAGGTTCACACTATGCAGTCCTGAGTCCCAACCGTACTGGCTAGAGATACTCCTTGCTCTTTATCTATCCTTCTTCCATCGCTGTAGGAGTAGCACCATCAACATCCATGGAAATCCTCTTCTCTGCAATCATAGGCGACCTCGTTAATAGGTCGGTGTCGTTCGTGATCAGCAAATGCTTCCAGCAGTAGCCTGACATCGACAAGATCCTCCAAAGGCTAGAGAGAGTTGTGCTGAGAATCGACACCGTCGTCGAGGAGGCGGAGGGGCAGCACATTGCCAACCTGGGGATGCTCCATCAGCTCAAGCTGCTGAGGCAAGGAATGTATAGAGGCCACTACATTCTTGACGCGTTGAGATTTCAAGCCATCGGCGAGGAGGAGGAGAACAAGGAAGGTGCATTGTCTAAGTTCAGTCCAGCCAAACGGCTCTGTTTCTCTTGCAGCACCGCCACCGCCAGTGGTAGTATCTGCAACAACAGAGAAGCACAGTTGTTTGGTACAAACAGCAACATACAGGAAGAGTTGCAACGGGCAGTTGACAACCTTGAAGACACCATGGCTGGTATGAAGGAATTTACTTTCTTGTTGAAGTTGTATCCTCGGATGGTCCGCGAGCCATACGCCGCATATTTTCTCTTGGACAATGGCATGTGTTGGTCGCCAAATCATGAATTTATTGTTGCGTTCCACTGCTTCTCCAAATTTGGCTGTGCTTCCCATGGTTGGTCCAATAAGAGCAGGGAAGACCACTCTTGTTGAGAATGTCTGTAAGGATGAGCGTGTGCGTGATCGCTTCTCGATGGTCCTCTTCTTTCTAGAAGACTGTCTCGTGGATGAAGGAGTGATCGACCTCAAAGAGAACAACATTAATGGTATAGTCAAGCATCAGAATTGTTCTTCTTCTCAAAACAGATTGCTGGCTGTTGTCGAAATAGCTGAGGACATTAACCGGGGCACATGGAGAAGGCTGAAATCTTCCATAGTCCGCATGACACCATGTGGTGGGAGCAAGATCATTATCACCAGTCGATCAGATAGAATTGTGAGCCTGGGAACAACGGAAGCGCTTCGATTGGACTATCTGCCCCAAGAAGCCTATTGGTATTTTTTTAAGTCGCTTGTGTTTCGGAGCACAAACCCTAATGAGGAGCCAAAACTGGCAACCATGGCCATGGAGATCGGTTTGGAACAAAGGCAATGTTTCACAAGTGCGCATATCCTTGCTGAGATTTTGAGAGATAACTTCAATGCTCGATTTTGGCGCACAATTCTTCACTGTGTGAGAGCATATATATAGACACATCTCCGTATGTTTGACCAGCACCCAAACCTTCGGTTGCGGGAAGAAGAGCCGATATACTATTGGAGAGTGGAGAAGAGCCGCAGATATTTCTTGATTAGCAAGTATCATTAGTCAGATTCCAGAGCACAAGTCCCTAGGATCAGGATGCGGGACATTCTCCTGGAACGTGGTGGTACACTATCCCGTGGAGAATTTGAGGCTGTCGCGTGGACGTCTCGCATACCGCCCTACTACAACTACACTATAAGCTGTAAGATGCAAGCACCACAAGTGACAATGGGAAGGAAGAAGTGCGTGCATCGGGAGGAACAACATTTGATTTGAGTAACACACTGTCTGTGACTCACATCATATATGCTACTGCCTTGTTCTGCCAACTAGGAAGTACTATTATTACACTGTCTTAGGAGTCTTGGCAAGTCTTCTTGCTAACATACATATATGCCTGGTAGTGTGTAGGCACCAGGCATGGAGTCATTGTATCCTAGTTATGGTAGTATGTTGCCAAGTGTTTGCAAGTCGACTATGTTGTGCATTTGTTTGCGTGACTACTTTCAGAGTCAAGGCAATGTTTCCATTGCCAATGGGGTTCATGTGTTTGCGTAACGTACAATTCATCTGAACATGTCGTCCATTGAGAATTCTAACTGTCTAAAAAACGATTATATATCCTTCCCATAAATTACATACCGAAAAAGGCTTTCGCCCCGCTTTATATACAAAGCAACAGTCATCAACAACAACTCAAAACAAACACACGCCACCCCACTGGACGCACACACCCAAGTCTGAATACATAGGCGCTGAGTGCAGCTACACCACCCCTATCACTACAAGAGCTATCGGGGTCCTCAACCGTGAAACCACCACGAAGAAACAAAGCCGCATACGACGAACCATGAGCTTCAGGGGGGCACCTTCAAGAAGGTTACGACACCAGAGCGTTGTCGCCGCCCGATCCGAGGGTCAGGGTTTCCCCTGGAGCAACATGAGGGCGGTGAGGATCGCGGTGACGCCTTCAAGAAGGGGACGAAATCGCCGCCGCTGGCCTGCCTGAAGACAAAACAGGTTTTCACCCCGGCCAACTTACTGGCCCCGGGACATGAACGGATGTCGGACCACCGCCACTAATTGTCGCACCCCGGCCACCACACCGCCCACACCACCATGGCCACCGGGCAGCACCTAAGCCACGGGCTCCTCCCACGAGCACCATGCTCCCACCACCAGAGCCGCTGCCCCGGAATCCAAGACCGCCCCACCCCCTTCAACCTAGTCCACCGATGCTGCACCGGAAAGTGATCCCTTTTGGCAAGTACGGAGCCAGCCGGCTGGAGCAAGGCAGGGGGAAGTCATCGGCGGCTGCCGGCCACGCCGCAGCCACCAAGCCATTTCTCGAACCGGGGCCAGGTTGCGGTCGCTACCCCTGCAACAGCGAGACCCCGAGGCACCCCTGCCAACTCCCCGGAGCGCCCCTGCCATTATGGCCAGCCAAGACGAAGAGCGTCGAGCCGCCGTGCTCCACCCGTTGGACGCGCCTTCATCCACAACTCTGAGCGACCCAAGAATCAGGAGAAAGAGGGTCGAACCACCGCTACTACGCTGCCATCCCGACCTGCCAAAGTGGCCCCGATCGAGGCAGCCGCCCGCGGCCCTCGCTGTTGTGAGCCCAGATCCAGCGGAGTCGCCACCGCGCCATCCGTGGTCGATGTCCCTGCCCTCTAGCACGCTCAACACCATCCACCTCCACTAGCCAAGATGGCCGCAGCAGAGGTGGCCGCCCGCTGGTTGCGCCGCCCACGGCTAGATCCAGCGGACAGAGCCGCATGCCTAGGCGCACCCTGCCTCCACGCAGCCCACTGCGACCGAAGCAGACCTCCACGTCGCCTTTTGCAGAGCCGCCGCCGTGTCCCACGCTCCGCGGCGCCCCGGCCCGACAACGCCGGCCCGCACCAGCCCCTGCTGTGCGAGGGGGTGAGAAAGCCCTGCCGCCGCCGGCCGGGCTTCGCCCGGGAGCGCTCTCTGGCAGCGGCGGGAGGTGGAAGAGGGGAGGGGAAGGGTTGGGGCAGCCGGCGGCTAGGGTTCCTCCCCTACCGCAAGAGGAGGAGAGGGGAGGAGAGAAAGCCTTTCGTAAGGTAATGAATATCAATCATAGGTGATAAATTACATAACACGAGCTCAAACAAGTAACAGGTATTCAGGTGAAACTCGTGCTATGAAACTTCATTAATACTGAGAGCAGGTGTGATCAGGGACTACCCCATCCCCATTGGAGAAGAACGGCCTGGATTGTTGCTTGAATGGTGGGGGTGCTGCGTTACCTGGATCACAGGGATGGCAAGTCTAAGAAGATTCCATATTGTGCAGTAGCAATCCAACCATCCAGGCTGAGGATGGAGCAGATAAATATCCGTTCTGTTATCTGGAAAGAAATATGCTCCACCCAAGCTGTACCTGTTTGTTGGCACTTCAAAATATCCTGTGAAACAAATTAGAGTCGAGTTTAGTATCGCCGAATGTCGAATTTATGAGTAATATCTTGCCTGAAATCTGTATTTTTTTCTTTTCATGCCATTATCTTTTGTAAACAAGAAATTATATTATACTATAGAGATACTGTTTTTCTCCACAACAAATATTTTCATTGTTTCGTGATCAGGATTCAACCGAGAAGAGTTGGTGCTTTTTTGTAATATGAATGCTGCTAACTAACGAGCAATGACAAGTTTGAACAAACAGGGGAATAGTTTGTGTCACTGCAGATAGAGAGTAGAAAAGCAAAGCAATTCTATTCCTGGATAGGATGTCTTCCCAAGCACTGCACCCAAAAGCCTGACATCACAAGCATGAATGCCTTTGTCAAAATTTAATCCTCCAGTCAAAAAAGCCGCTCGATTTTTCTACTCAGTGTCTCATCCACCATTCCTCGTAAAACAGTCAAACTTTGGTAACACCTAAAAGGGAAATTCGACTGGGAAAGAGTCCAAGTTCGACCTCTTTCCCTTTCAAAATTTAGAGCATATTTTCACTGTTCAATATTCATGTTTTAACCAACAATTAATCTGATAATAGACAAATTATGTCACACAAAATTGGTAACATTGCACTCCTGTGCAGCAGCGTTTTCTTATACAAGTTATAACTATGATACTTGTGGCTATCAAGAAAATTCATAAAGAAATTACAGCCAACTACCCTCACGAACCCACTCCATGCTTATAACTTATAAAAATAATAATTGCAGTGATATTTTATTTTGCGACATCAAACAATGTATTTTTAGGCTTAACGTTTCGGAATTTAAGATGATCACGATTTTTACAAAAAGAAATAGGCAACTAAGAATTAACGTGAACGTTTTAAAATTCTCAAAGATTTTCCAAATGCATAAACAAATTTCATATTTATATTTTTTTTATTCCACCATTTTTTATAATTTTTAAGAAAATCGGTAGCTGCTTTTTTGGCTGAACCAGTAGAGCAGCAGGAGCAAAAAAGCGAGTGAAAAAACATGAGAAAAAGGGAGCGAAAAAGAAACGAGCGCAGCCACCAGTGGGCGAGCGAACTACGGGCTACTGGACCGCGACCCACATGTGCTAAAGTTGCGCGAAATTACGGCTGATTGCCACTGCAAAACGTACTGGTTCAGTCGCGCTGTAACCCTAGCGCCGCCAAACCAGGCTGCGCTGCACCCCGTCGCCGGCCGTCCATCATCCCCGCCGCACCTCTCCGCCGACGCCCACCCCGACGCCATCGACGACCGGGTAGCCCTCCTCTCCCGAGCTCACCCAATCGCCCCCGTCGACCGAGCTCTTCTTCTTCGCCGGAGCTCACCAGTTTGATGAATTTCTTCTCGAATTGCAGTTCCGCCATCCCATGGAGGAGGAGGAGATATCTGGGAAGGAGTTGTTGAGGCCGGACAACTCTCTTGCGGAGGCGGCGGCGGCCAGTCGACTCACCGACGTCGACGACCTCATCGTGGAGATCCTGTCCCGGCTCCCCTTCCGGTCCGTCTGCCGTTTCAAGTGCGTCTCTAAGCCCTGGCGCGACCTCATCGCCCACCCCGCCCACCGCAAGAAGCTGCCCCAGACCCTCGCCGGCGTCCTCTACACCACCATCACCCGTGCCGACGGCAAACGCTACCACCTGGCCGGCCTCTCGGCCGAGGCCGAGGGTCTTGATCTCGACACTTCACTCACGTTCCTGCCACATACGGAGTACAGGTACTTCGGGCTGCAGCACGCCTGCAATGACCTTCTCCTCTGCTCCTACAGACCGGACAAGGAAACAGTCCGTTTAGTCGTCTGCAATCCCGCCACCCGGAGGTGGACGGAGCTGCCCCCTCGCCTGCAGCCGCGGCCACCAAACACACGCCACACCGAGTTCCATCTGGCTTTCGATCCAGCAGTCCCGTCCCATTTTCACGTTTTTGATTTCGAGCGCAATATTGACAACGGGGCTGCAATCACAGGAGGGAGCATCTACTCGTCGAGAACCGGAGCCTGGAGCCACAGGGATGCTGCTGGATTGGTTGAGGATGTTTGGCTGACCCATCGCAGTGTCATGGTTGGCGGCATGCTGCACGTTGTCGGCAACCTGTCGGTGGTTGCCGACAGCAACGATTGGTATCACAAGACTGTGCTGGTGGCTGTGGACATGGAGGGCAAGGTGTGGAAGACCATCTCCGTGCCACGCGCCCAGTATTATGGGACAGTTGGGTGGTCACAGGGGTGCCTGCACTATGCTGCTATATCTCCAGCTCCTCTCACCGTCGGGGATGACGACGATGAGGGTTCACTCAACATGGCTGAAGAGGTAGCGATCTGGCGCCTTGAGGATTATGATACCCAGCAATGGGCGCTGAAGCAAAGTTTCAGAGCTGATAAGGTGCTGGACCTAGCTAAGCTGGGGTACCGGCTGCTTGGGTTCCATCCCGATCGCGACATCTTCTTTTTTGTCAGCAGTGGTCTTTATGGCGGCGATTTTGCTTCATTGGTGTCGTGGGACATGCGTCGCCGCCAAATTGGTGATTTCCTTGACCTCGAGGAAGGCAGTCGGGGGCCATATCTGCCTTATGTTCCTCTCTTCTCATCAGAGCCACTAGCAGATGCAGATGGGCACTAGTTCAGTTCGACTCATGCTTGGGCTTGCTCCGATGCAATGGAATAATCATGTATGTGTACACCTGCACTTCTTAATATTCTTGAATTGTGTTAGCCAGTTTGTTCTCTGGGCTAAATTATACTACTGTTATCCAGCTTTCTTGGCCATGATATGTCATGATTGCTGTTGTACTGAATCCTAGTATCAGTGATTGCTACTTGTGAACTTCATTTTGTTCCTTTTTAGTTATTATATTTTTGCTGATGCTCATGAGTTCAGTCTTGTTTAGTTGAATAATCCGGTCTTATGCAGTTGACGAGGTCATGAATTAAGTGCATAATGCAAACTTTGCTGAGAAGTTTTCTTGCTTTGGTGCATATGTGCATTTGGTTTGTTTCACTAATTCATAAGGTGATAAACTAACAGTTACCGTGTAGGGCTGTTCTTCAAGTATAGTGGTATAAAAGATGCTGGGATAGTCCTTTTTGCGAGCCGAATTTTATCGTATCACTTTAAACTTTCAGCAGAAATATTCGTAAGAAATTTTGTACAGGTTGAAGCTGACCTATATTGGGAAGATTGCTCTCCAGTTAACACGGACAGAGTAAAACATAGCATAATTTAACCATGACAATTTAACATGTTCCCTTTTTTTGAACTGCCTGAAGGTCCAAGTAAGAAGATGTTTTTTTTTTTAGAAAAAGGATGTTATGTCAAGAGAAAGAGGATGTTAAAAAGTACAATCTAGTGAAATCGAAGATGTTTGTAAACCTAGGGATATGGAGGTCTTGGGATAGTGGATTTAAATGTAATGGATATTTGTTTACTATGTAAATGGATCTGGAAGTTGGAGAATGAGCAAGGTATGTAGCAGTCCATAGTTAGAAATAAGTATATTGATAAATCTACTTTAGGAGCTTGTAAAGCTAAGGCTGGTCAATCTCAATTTCGGCTGGGCATTCTGAAAGTTAAACCTATTTTTTTCAGTAATATAGAAAAATAATTGGTAATGGTAACAGAACAAGGTTATGCGAAATGTCAATTTCTCTGTTGCAAAAGCATTGCATGAGAATGTGAGTCTCATTAGATTTAGAAGGAATCTGTTGGGATAGACTGCTGTCATGTGGGCTGAGTTCAAAGGTTTATGTCCAGGTATCCAATTGACAGAAATTGAGGATAATTTTTTTTGGACTTTAAATAAATCTGGCAAGTTTACTGTAAGGTCTCTGTACTCTAATTTGAAAACTGAGCATGTATTGTGGTCTCACAGCAAGATGTGGGAAGCTAGAATTCCTCTAATAAATAAAGTGTTTATTTGGCCTTTTCTCAAAAAAAGTATCTTGACTAGATTAGAAGGAGGAATTGGGAAGGCAAAGAGCAAAGACACTGGATGTAGCTTTTGTGATTTTGAGGAAAACGTAGATCACTTGTTCTGTAAATCTGTAGTTGCTAAATTCATGTGTGTGTGGATCATTAAAAAAAGTTTGTGTGCGCTGTCCGTTCAAATGGTATACCTAGTGGAGTAGAAGATTTTAGTAGCTTGATTTCCCAGAAAAGTGCGTGTAGCACCAATTTTCTGTACTTTATGGAAAGCCAGAAACACAACTAGCTTTAATCATGTTTACCTGCGTGGTCATAGTCTGATTGTCTATCAAACTGCTCATTAGCTATCATATTGGTCTAATTTCCAGAGAAGCGAAGGGTGTCGGGTACTTTAAGCCATGGCGTCGAGCTCACTTTGGTGGTTGTGGACTTCTTCCATGTGGGCAGGGGATGGGCTCCTATAATCCTATGGCTCGCAACATGATTGGAGTGGGATGATGCTATACGAGATACGTTTGATACATTGTTGTTGCCTTTTATCTGGTTGATTACCCTTTATATGGATGAGGGGGTCATGGATCAATTACTCTTTAATTCTGGTTTGTGTTAGATTCTGGTTATCTCGTTTTGAGCTGGTGATCAGTGCTGCGTTATGGGCGCTTCCATGGGTGTCTTATTTCTTTGTTCTTCTGGATTGATACATGCATTCTTGCTGGCTGACAGTTTTTATCAGTTTTGTTTCAATTGAATGAAATCGGCCGGCAACAGGATTGGAGTGCGATGCTGCTGCACGAGTGTGATTTATTTTTTTGAACAAGACAGGGTCCCGAAGGACCCAGAAGATTTATTATATAAACTGAAGGATTACAAAGTAGCTTACAACAGGACCCTGAAGGAATCCTGAATTACAAACTGGTCCCTGTATTAAGCAAAGAGGACCCCAGATCCAAGAGTGAAACTGCAATCGGGTCCAAGCCTGCAGGATGGCGGATATCTCGCCGGCGCCGGGGACGAGACCACTTGGTCCGGCCAGACCTCCACAGCAAGACGCCGCGGACGCCATCTTGAAGACGCACTGCCTCCCATCAGGCTCTCTGGCCGGGAGGAAGAAGAATGGTCGCCATTCGACCAGAAGGATCGACGGTTCGCAGAGGAAGACCGGCCTTCGACCGCTACAGCAGGCGCCAGCGCCTTCCTGAGACCACCGACGATGGTAAGCTCCAATCCTCACTACAGCATCCAGATCCTTACCTTTTCCTTGCTTGCCATCCGCCTCCATGGCGTCTTCACTAGCAAAGGAAGAGGCGGATCCTCTCTGCCAAAGCAGGAAGCCAAACACATCGAGCTTATTAGATGAGCTCTTGCCGGATCCGCCACCAAAGGCCTCCTTCCACCATGGAAGGCCACCACGGGAAAGAACCGGCAGCCGCCGGACGCCGCTCGAAGACGCCGGAGGAGAGCTCGGAAACGGCATAACGCCAACCACCGGCATAGCGCCAAAACACCACTAAGGAACAGCTAGAACTAAAAGTAATATATACAGAGCATCCCCAGGCTCCTCTCCCGCCTCTGCACCGGCCGGCCTCGCCGCCGGAGAGATTAGGGATCGGGCCGGGCCCTCACTGGCGACGGACGACTCTCAAAGCTTCTGGAGAGCTAGCGAAGTGGAACAAGCAAGGGCATACAAACACATCAATTGCAGGGCAGTTTGCTGCTCGTCTAATGTGATTTTTCTTGGAGTCTTGTTATCTCGTTTTTGAGCTGGTGAGCGTCGTGCTTGCCTGGGTGACCTATTTCTTTGTTGTTCTGGATTGATGCATGCATTCTTGTGGGCTGGCAGTTGTTTTATCGGTTTTGTTTCAATGAAATGAAATCGGGGGCGAAAGCTCCTCCATGCAGGAAAAAAATCTTCACCATTAACAAGAAATGTATAGGTTAAGGTTGGGATTGAATTTTGGACAAGAAGAAAAAAGAGACAGCTCATATTCAAACATCTGTTAAGTTCCCTTGGCCAAAGAACAAAATTCTGGCAATGCAACCATTACTGATTTTTCCAGAACTTTCGTATGTGCTACAGAGAATCACAGGTCAAGCTGCTCTAGCTTCCAGTGTGTGCTGGCTGATTATGTACAATTGCCAAGTGTTTGTTAGGATTTACTCGGTATCAGCCCTTTGCAACTCAGACACTATATCAACACATCTTGTTAGCACTTGGCCGGTAACAGAACAACTTCAGTTCGACTTGTAGGCCCAGCTATGCTCCTTGAGGTAGGCTTGAACTGCTTCCTTGATGGCAAGATTCGGAACCAGCTGATGCTCCTTCAAGGGTTCCCGCGTCACTGGGTCGAAATTGCCCACCTAAAGAAAAGGCTAGTATGAGCTTTTACAACGTTGTGCTTCAAAGTAAAATTGCTGCCCATCAAACTGAATCATACGTACCACACATATTTAGGCCACATTTGAATTTCACTATTAGCACATGACGAGTCATATCAGTAAAATATTTATCCCAGTCAAATATGCAGGCCATGTTTAAATCGCAGATCGTATCTATCCCAGTCAAATAATGCACTAGTTCAGTTTAGCAACACCAGCTACTGTTCAAGTTCCTGTGTTGTTTCATGTAATATCAGTTCTTTCAATTATGTTCTAAAGAAGGGGTCCTTTCAGCTATGCAATAATTATATGGAATCACCTAAACCTATTGCATCGTAGAATTAGGGAATCAATAGTTCAGTGGAATATTCCCTAAAAGGAATTTCAGTGGAAGATGCTATCAAACAACAGTACATACAAGATGAATAAAATTGAAGAGTTTTATAAGAACAGATGCCAGATTAGGAAGATAAATAAAAATCAAGGGTTTTCTATATACATATGTCAGATTAGGAAGAGGGCGCACCTTGCGGAGATGCTCAAGTAGTATGGCCCTCTCATATGTTACACCACTGGGTGTGATAACTGGATCTCTAAAAATCTCAAAAGTTATTTGACAGCAAAGGTAGTCGGGCACCTAGGTATTCAGAGTGGGAACAACTTAAGAACACAGTGGAGAGAAAACAACACCGAACAAAAGAAATTTGTTTACAATCATAAAAGTAATCAGTGGTTTTACATCTCCTGGCGTATCAGCAAGTATAGCGTTTGTGAAGACTTCAGATAACAATTTGCATTGCTCTGGATACTCATCGGTTGTCCCCTCAGAGTCTTCTGAAAGAGTACCGCTAAGAAAGTGATGCTCCTGCAGAGCATTTTCGCAAGCTTCCCTACGATGTTCATGTTACAGCAGAGTTAAAAAAAAAACAGTATCTTGAATGTAAGGCATCAGGGTAAATGTTAAAGTTTTGCTGAATTGACCCTCAACATTAAATATACAGACTTGGCTTTGATCTGCAGCACAATGATGCCAATTATCTCAAGGTAATTTCAATGTACAATGTACCTTAAACTTTGCATCTTCCAAACTCGCTGAGTAGAGTGCTTTTCCCGGTCTTGGTACTTGGCCTTGGCAAGAACCTGCCAAATGTCCTCCGCCATTTTATCCCTTGAATTTGAAGTCTTCAAGAGATCCAAAGCCTGTTCCCCATCAGTATGTCAAGTCAAAATAACCATCAGAAGTCAGACAATCAGCTGAGTTCACTAATGAACTTTAGCTAAAATTGTCATTTAAATCCATAGGTAATCAGAAGAGCTTGGTGAAAGGCACCAAGTTAGTACAACTCGTTACACATTCATGTCACCATCTTTCTCAAGAAGACAACAAGCCGATGACAAGTTATGTCCAGCCACAAAGTGATAGTGAAACCAATTCATCTGATGATAATTACAAATGTCAAAGAGGGCAAGGGGTTCAGTTTAAATTCCGCAATGTTGGGGAAAACGTAGACAATAACATCCAAGATATGTGTTGGGCTACAACTCATTCCAATTCCTGAAAAGTTTGGAAGAAGGAAAAAACAGGACACAAAGGGTCAACAAGGGTAATCAGGAAGCATGCTTCAGACGCATGTAAGATCACCGGTTGGATTCAGAGATATTCTAGACCATCTTGAGGCTAATCGTCAGTCAGACTGGTGCTACAATCTACCAATTCTTATACTGTAATAATGGCACAAACTAGTATAATATATACAGATCCTGGTTCAGAATGTACAGAGAGGATTCGCAAGCGGCGGACCTTCTCGAACTCCTTGACGGCGAGAGCGCACTCCTCCTTCTCGAGCAGCGCGCACCCTAGCAGATAGTGTCCCTGCATCATCAGTAACAGAAGCAAGAAGAGATGAAGCTTTGAAACTCAAGCTGCACATTTTACAAATCTACACGCCTTTCTTCCTCGGACATGAACTGAAGAAAGGGGAATAATAATCTGTGTCAGTCACCTTGACGGAGGCGTCGTCGAGCGCGAGCGCCCTCCTGCTGTCCTCCTCGACCCTGGCCCAGTCCTTGCGGCGGAAGTGGCAGAGGCCCCGGTTCACCCAGTAGACGGCGACGCCGGGGCAGAGGGCAATCGCCTGGAAACCGACAAGCCAACCAACCAATCAATCAATCCGTCCTTGCATTCGAGAATCAGAGGGGATTTGAGGGATCGAATCGTCGGCCAGGAAGAAGGGGATTGGGGGAGAAAGGAGGAGGTTTTGGGGGGTGCGCGCGCTCGCCTCGGTGTAGCAGTCGATGGCGGCGCCGAGGCGGGCCTTGCGGAAGCACGCGTTGCCCTCGGCGCGCCGGAGCTCCGCCTGCCGGGCCACGCCGTAGCCGCCGTCCTCCGCCGCCATGGGAAGCCGTTCTCCTGCAAGTTGGAGTCTTATTATTGGCTCGGATTGCGCAGCGCAAAGAGAAGAGGAGGAATTTCTTTTCTTTTTCTTAAAGAAAAGAAAAAGGAGAATATATTGTCTATTTTTCCTGATCCAAACGGTCAAACACGTCAACCCTTTGCCACAAGGAACTAGACCTTTTTTTTTTTGAGGAGAACAAGGAACTAGACCTGATCTCTATCATACACCGGGTCGGGCCGGGCTCGGCAAAGCACGAAGTGGAAATCCCAGGCCTGGCCTGGCTGGCCCACAACACATGAACAATATCATTTATCAATTCAAATAATCATTTGGGGTTTAAAAACAATATTATATATTCGTTGAATAAAATACATTTCTAATCATTTTAGGCTTTTTGGGGGATTTGGGCCATGCTTCAGGGCGGAAAAGTTGAGCCTGAGCCGGGCCCGGGTGTTAGGCTTTTGGGTCGGCCTACTCATGTTCAGATTTACGAAAAACATACAGCTCTACCAAAGTCTATAAAGGCATAACAAGTAAAATAACAACTTCAAAATAAAGAGAGTAAAATTTTATTAGAGTGAATTCATTTGCTAAGGAAAAAATATTCTTTAGATTTACATGATGATTAATATACAATACAATAAGAGGAAACCTGTATACTTTGGTTGTTGGATTTTTTTTAATGTTTAGGTCGATGGCCCGTCTCATGCCCCACGACGAGATGGCTAGTCATTTATGTTTTAATTGTAGATATTTAGGTTTTGCTAAACATGGCTTCTCATTTTATTTTATTTTATTTTTGTATTACATTCTATTGAGAGAAAAAAAATCAGCATAACCATCACAAATAGTTACACACATAAAGTAGAGATAGGGCGGAGACAAATTTATCCGAATGAGTATATAAAGTCCAAAATTAGTAAATTTTTGCTTGTTGGGCTACGTAACATTGAGCGGACTGGCGGGCTTAGGACTCGAAATAGGCTAGGAAATGGGCGTATATAAAACATGTCCCGGGCTCTACCCATTCTAACAGTTTTAGCGAATAGCAATGAAGACAGTTGTTGACTTAACTAAGAGCATCTCCAATAGATGATGTATATTTTGGTAGTTCAAACCGGTAATGGTTCAAATTTTGAGCACCAAAAAATGCTTTTTTTATATCTCCGAAAAAGGCTCAACTTCAACAGATGGTCCAAAACGGAGATGAGCAACTCCAACAGATGGTCCAAAACAAAGATTAAAACGACCAACTACTACTTCATCTCAACATAGTTCAAACATCAAATTCAACATAGTTTCATACATAACTTCAACTACTACTTATTCGAACTACTAGATGAAACTACTCCTCGTCGTCCGAGCTGCGGAACTGCTCCCAGAACTCGTCCTTGGTCGGGTCATCGCATCCCTCGTTCTCCTCCTCGCAGTCACCCCAGTCCTCATCCGACGACTCGATAGGGATCACAGTCGAGGGGCCGGCCTCGTCCTCCTTCTTCACCCCCTTCTTTTTCGCCTCGACGTCGCGCTTCCAGTAGTGCTCCAGCTCGGCCTGGACGTACTGCGAATGCTCTCGCGCAAACCGAGCCATCGCCGCCTCATCGCTCTCACCGGGAGCGACGACAACCGCCGGTCTCTTCTTCGCCTTCTTCGCCAGCATCTCCTCCATCCGGATGCCCTGCGGCACGAGCCACTCCGCCATCGCCTGGGTCTCGACCTCCGGGAAGTTGAGGACCGTCTTCGGCCGTCCGACACGCCACACCGCCACGTCGTAGGCACGCGCGGCCTCATCGGCGGTGGGATACGTGCCGATCCACCAACGCCGCCCGTCGTCGGAGAACTCCACTCAGAAGTTCCCACAGGGCCTCGCCCTCACGCCGAAGAAACCGGACTTGCCCTTTGGCGTCTTCTTCGGTGCCATCGGGGAGCGGGCAGCGACCGAGCGGGGAGCGAGTCGGGGTGGCGGCGTACGGAGCGGGGCGGCGGCGGAGGCGGACGGAGCGGGGCGGCGGCGTGCGGTGCGGGCGGGCCCAGGCGGAGGACGGACCGGAGGCGGAGGCGGACGGGGTTGGGGCGGGGCGGAGGTGGCCGGAGCGGAGGCGGACGCGATGGGGCGGCGCGGCGGCGGCCCAGGCAGGGTAGAATCGGCGGCGGGGGCCTGGATCTACGGCGGTGCGGCGTCGGGGAGCTGCGGTGGGCGGGAGGAAGAAAAGGAGGGAAGGGAAATGAAGAGCGGTTGGGCGTTGACGCGCGGCCGCAGTTTTTACATCTCCTGCCTTCAGAGATGTAAATGTGCACCGTGAGGTGTTGAATTTTACATCACCGGGAGGTGGAGATATAATATATTTTGCATATGGACCATCTGTTGGAGAGCTGTTTTTGGCCTTAGAAGATCCAAAAATTGATTATTTTTACATATGAACCGCCTATTGAAGATGCTCTAAGCGTTACAAAATAATGCACTAAAACTTCCTTCAGTATGTGATAAAAGAGTACCAATTGCATGAGCATTATTGTTGGACGTGTGGTACGACGTGAAGCCCTGTGGACAAGACACAGGTCGAAATTGCAAATGCTTCTTCAGGAGTCCACAAACATCAAGTTCAATGAAGGCGAGACCGCTTACCAATTTGGCTTGCAAATGACGGGTCTCGCCAGTGACCTCCAAGTTGCTTGGCAACCGTTGAAGAAAACAAGGCCATATCAAATTCATGTGATCTGTAGTCGGCTTAGTACTCGTATCAAGATTCCTACCTACTCTGAAGATGCTCGCCATTGGGGTCCTGAAGAGACAACTGGTTTCCATCAAGGAGCTCTTTGCAATCAACCACGACATTGGAGAAGGGTGGGTGTCACTCCAAACAAGCATTACGGTCTCAAATTCTAGTTGGTGTGCATGGTGTAGGGGGATTGATGGATATGGCGGATATATCACTGTCATGTACTCCCTCCGATCCATAATAAGTACAATCTTAGTTCAAAGCCGCAACACTTATTTTAGATCGGAGGGAGTATTATTTTTTGTGTTTTAAAAGAACATTTTAATGTTTTGCATACTTTTCTTATCTCGTTCGCTTCACCTAGCGGAAGTGTTGGACTCTATGTCTTCAGGCGCAGCCGGCTAGACATAGTCGTGTGGGGTTGGTTTGCTCCCATGTTAACAACAACCTATGTGGTGCATGGGTTGTATTGCTGTATTCTCTTGCTATCACTTTGAACGGTGTTATTTCTTGTAAAAAAGTATCTAGGAGATGTATGAGTGGACGTGTGCATCAACTAATGAAGATTTTTGGTCTCTAATCAAACTGCGATTTTCAGTCCGGGAAATTGGAACTTCTAACAACAACAATAGCTTTGCTTGAATCCATGTCTATCAGTAGAACTTCCCATGGGTTCGATACCCAGGGTCACCCTCGGGGAAAAGTTAGGGACTACCTACATCTAAAACTGGATCAAAGATAACCAACAACCTGGTGGATGAGGCGCGCTGCACCGTCAACGTGTCCACTGACAAGCCGGTGTTCGTAGCCACGGATGAGAGGCCATCGGAGAAGGTGATGCAGACTACCATCGTAGGCACCCTTGGCGAGCTCACCTACCGGCTCAACCTCAACGGCATCTAGGGCGATGGCTGGGCCGTCTCCTACTTTGCCGACATCGAGGAGTCCGTCTTCCCCGATACACACAGGTTCAAGCTCTTCATTCCCGGCCTACCCGAATTTAGCAAGGACATCGTCAACGTTGCCAAGAATGCATTGGGCAAGTGTCCCTACCCTTTGTACTGTCATTCGCACTCCGAAAGACCAATAAGTCGTCGACGCTCAACACGTTCAAGATATGTCGAGATCAGCCCCGACTCACCAGAGGCTTCGGTCATGGCGAGCCTTGCCTCATGTATGCATCCAACGAGGGTGGTGATCATTGTTAGCACTAGCTCAATTCTCTCTACACAAATGGTAGGGGGGCCAATGTCCCCTCCCTATTAAGAACAAATATATTGCATTTACAACACCAATTAACAATCGCGAGATAGAACAAGAAGAACAAAGTGTAAAAGATGCACATGCAATGTTACATTATTTTATTTCATCTCGACGGATGAACATCATGGTGCTTCAGAATTCCGGACTTGATGATCCGTGCGACAGAAATATGGGAGTCGGACAAGGCTCGGCGAGCCAACTACCTAGTCGACGTGGTGTGTGGCACTGTCAACGTGTCCACTGACAAGTAGGTGTTCGTTGCCACGAACAATTGGTCATCAGGGAAGGTGATGCAGACCGCCATCATAGGCAACGTTGGTGAGCACACCTATCGGCTCAACCTCAAAGGCTTCCCAGGAGATGGCTTGGTCGTCTCCTACTTCGCCGAGATCAAGGAGATGTATGAGTGGACGTGTGCATCAACTAATGAAGATTTTCGGTCTCTAATCATACTGCGATTTTCAGTCCGGGAAATTGGAACTTCTAACGACAACAATAACTTTGCTTCAATCCATGTCTATCAATAGAACTTCCCATGGGTTCGACACCCAGGGTCGCCCTCGGGGAAATGTTAGGGACTACCTATACATCGGAAACTGGATCAAAGATAATCAACTACCTGCTCGACATGGCGCGCCGCACCGTCAACGTGTCCACAGACAAGCCGGTGTTCGTAGCCACGGATGAGAGGCCATTAGAGAAGGTGACGTAGACCACCGTTGTAGGCACCCTTGGCGAGCTCACCTACCGGCTCAACCTCAACAGCTTCCTGGGCGATGGTTGGACCGTCTCCTACTTCGCCGATATCGAGGAGTCCGTCGTCCCCGATACACACAGGTTCAAGCTCTTCATACCTGGCCTACTTGACTTCAGCAAGGACGCCGTCAACGTTGCCAAGAATGCATTGGGCAAGTTTCGGCTCTACCAGTCGGGCTACGGCAATGTGTCCATCCCCTTTGTTCTGTCATTCGCGTTCTGGAAGACCAATGAGTCGTCAACGAGCCCGATCCTCAACACGATTCGAGATATGTCGAGATTGGCCCTGACTCATCAGGGGCTTCGGTCATGGCGAGCCTTGCCTCAGGTACGCATCCTACGGTAATTAGGCCAACAAGGGTGGTGATCATTGTTAGCACTAGCCCAATTCTCTCTACACAAAGGGTAGGGGGGCCAATGTCCCCTCCCCTATTAAGAACAAATATATTGCATTTACAACACCAATTAATAATCATGAGATAGAACAAGAAGAATAACAACGTGTAAAAGATGCGCCGTTTTGATCATAATCAGTTATGGTTCTTAAAAATTCATGACATGATGATCATTGTTGAATTCAGGTACCCTGATGATCCGTACGACAGAATATGGGAGTCAGACATGGTGCGGCGAGCCAACTACCCAATCGACATGGCGCATGACACCATCAACGTGTCCATTCACAAGCAGGTGTTCGTTGCCATGGACGAGAGGTCATCAGGGAAGGTGATGCAGACCGCCATCGTAGGCACCCTTGGCGAGCACACCTATCAGCTCAACCTTAACGACTTCCCAGGTGATGGATTGGTCGTCTCCTACTTCGCTGAGATCAAGAAGTATACACATAGATTGAAGGTGTTCATACCTGGCCTACCCGACTTTAGCAAGGACATCATCGACGTTGCCAAGAATGCAGTAGGAAAGTTTTGGCTCTACCATCCGGGCTACGATAAAGTGTCCACCCCTTCGCGTTGTCATTCATTCCAGAAAACCAATGAGTTGTCGACGGGCCCGATCCTCAACGTGCTCGAGATCTAAAAGTATGTCGACATCGGCCCTGGGTCCCTATAGCGAGCCTCGTGTCGTGGTACACGTCGTAGAAAGATTAGGCCAACGAGGCAGGCGATCCTTCTAGACCCTTGCCCAATTCTCCTCTACACAAGGGCTTGGCGGGCATTCAAATATATTGCATTTACAACACCAATTAACAATCGGGAGACAGAACAAGAAGAGAATGTGCAATAGCTCGGCCTGTGGCAGATCAAAATATAGTTTTTGCGAATCTACATAAGAACATTCATAAATATTCAAGGGTGGAAGAAACTTCTATCCATGGCAAGTAACTAAATAACCTCTGAATAAATAAATAAAAGCTTCTGAATTATTTTACAACACACATGTTTGAATGTTCTACTCCCGTGAAAAAATAACATTCAATGTGCTCAAGATATAAAAAATACAAAATCGGTACTCTGAAAAAAAAACTCAGTTTTTGAAGCAGTAATTTTGGGCTGCTTGTTTTGTTATTTTTACATTGTTTTGTTAATCGGTACTCTTCACAAAAAATCATAAGTAGGGAGAAAACTCAAGAGTGTTTGTCTAAAGAATTTCGGAATTGTTTGATTTTTTTTGTATTTTTTCAAAATTCACTGTTCACCCGGATGCATTTGAACCTGGGAGAAGAATGTCACTTTCGGCTAAACAACACTTTCTCTGATGAGCTAAGCTCCATCACAGCTGGGTATTATTCTGGTTCATTCCATCTGAAAAAGGTTAGCTAAAGTCTTCTCATGTAAACAACATAATGAGAAATTCAACCCGCGTCACATTGTGCTGCAGGTTTGTATCCCGTCAAAACTCAATGGATTATAACTTCAAAAGTTTTTACTGTTCTTATTTTTTCTTCATTTCAAACAAAAAATGTTATTTTTCACAATTCGTTAAATCAAAAATCGAAATGGGACACAGTAGTCCTTTTTAACTCTGCAACACAACGGTCGTACTCTGAATTTTTCAAAAACTATTGCTATGTTCTTCATCAAACAAGTAAAGGATGTACCTACAGGTCTTCCTTTTCCTTTGGTTAATTATATCCAACACCACTACGCTGAAAGAAAAAGGTACAAAACAAATCATCTTCTGATTGAGCGTAAACATGCAGTACATTCTTCAGAGCACAAGAAGCCAATTGCCAGATACATTTACATCAGAGATTACGTGCTTTTATTCCATTTCGATTTGAAACGAAGTATTTCAAACAGGCAATGAAAGATAAGAGTGGTTACATCTCATCTCATCCCTTCAGGTTTTACAGTTTCTTCACCCACTTGACCCACCCAACAATCCTAGTTGCTACCATTCACCTGAGGACTGCCTCCCAGGACCAGCTCCCTGAACCGGGCGATGAACTCCATCGCCTGGTCGAACTCGCCACTCTCCAAAGCGAAGCTGAACCGGCAGTAGTCTGGCACCCCGGTCCAGGCGCTGCTGCTTATGCAGAGTCCAGTGGACCTGAGGAGCGCTTCCCTGATGTTCTGGCTATCGAGCTTGCCCTCGAAGCCGTCAACCTTGAGCAACTTGCCAATATAGGCGGTCGGCTTTGCCAGCATCGAGATGCCGCCATGGCAGCCGGCAGCATTCCAGCCACAGCTCTCAAGTGTCTGTTCATCACATTACAGGAAAATAAAACAAGAGGTAAGAGTATGTCAGAAATGGCTGGCTAAATCAGTTCTTACAGCTGCAAAAGTATGTCTAAGACTGTAAGCGTCTAGCTAGTTGCAGTTTAACATTTTGTATGTCCAACTGTTTGACGCATTTACTGCTGAGAACTCAAGAAACTCAGACTAGCAAAGGTTTCTACCAATTTTTATGTAAACTAAAGGGGCAAGAGCTGATGAGTGGAAGAAAATTGAGAGGACAGCACAGAATATCGCAAAAGGCTAACCTTGATCAGGTGGTCGGCACGATTCTTCAGCGTCTCTTTCTGCTCAACGATGAGGTCAGAGAAATGCTGATCCTTCTGGTTCTTAAGGCCCAACAGTTTCCTGAAAGTGTACCTCAACGTGCTGTGTGGCCGACTCAAGCTTGGGAAACTGTAAAATGTGTCAACCAAAGACGAGTCGCTCATAATCAGAAACCCAAAGTCAAGCCCAGCCGTGGTCAGCTCAAAGGACAGCTCCCCGAGCAGGACAACGGAGAACGAGGGCTTTGAAGACTTCACATTAGAAAGACATTTTTCCAAATTCCACTGGCTACAGCCGGCGGCTTGGAACTCCAGACCAGAGGAGGAGGTATCTATCACTACCCTAGCTCCATATTTGGCACAGACAGAAAGCAGCTCTGCTATATCGCCGTCGCTGTACAGAAAGCCAGTAGGGTTCATTGTGGGGCCAGAAATATACACCCACGGCTGAGATACTTTCTCTAGCGCATCGGCTAGAACACTTGGCTCGATCTTGAAGCCTGAATCTGCCTTTGTTGGAATAGTCGAGGTGGTTGCGTTCACAAACTTTGCTGCGTTGACGAAATGCCCGTTGGTGCCCAAGGGGAAAAGCAAGGTGCCCTGTTCTTGCATGCAGCAAAGAACAAGCTTGTTGAAGAGCGCGAGACAGGTGTTCCCGTATATAATTTCCGAACCGCCGTCTGCTGAGAAACCATAGCTATCTTTCACCAGCTGCTGAATGCTGGAACGAACATCGGTTTCAGAATCAGTGATGTTCTGACGAACAAAACTTTCAAAAATGGAGGCGTTTACTGCAGAAGGTACTGGCAAGAAGCTGCGATCCAGATCCATATGTATAACACCAGATTCCTTGGAACCAGGAACGAAAAACTCAGCTCCTTCTAGGGTGGACATAGCAGAACTTGAAAACCCTATCATCTCTTTAGATATCACTTCTGCAGGTTCTCTCTGAAAAAGAGCAACGAAAAATTAGAGGGAAAAGATGAAAACATAAACCAAACATACTGAGGAGCTCATTGTGGCGTAATCAAAGTACCCAGCTAAGAGGGCACTAATCCAAATTCATGGACTAGCTTGCCCGTGCTGAGGGGAGTGTCCACTTAAACAGGCCATTCGACATCTTGTGCTCAGAACTGAGTGAGATGGAGAACTGGAAGAGGCAAGCCATGTTTACCTCTTGTTGTGGATGCCGGTCACCAATTTGAAACGCCAGCAGCTCATGGAAAAGACAACCATAATAGTGCTGACTGATCACAGAAGTATGTCCTTCCAGTAGCTCAATAGTTTGTGACAATGCCTTATAAACAGTTGGATCTTCGGAGATAGCAAAAGCAACTTCCAGATCAGAATAAACCTGCAAGATGAAGCAAACACAAACGCGTAAATTTAAACAGTGTTTCTAAAGTAGATATAAGTATGAACAAAAGTTCAATTACAGTTCCAGGCTGATTGATATGACATGGAATGTGAAGACATTGATTGCTGTGGTAAAGTTACACGCACCTGATTCTTTACTAAGCCACACAATATAGCCGCATGCGAAGGTAGGGTCTTTCCAGCAAGATATTTCAGTACACCATTTGAGCTTGGCAGACTAGACAACTCCAGATGTTCTGAAATATCTAGTAATAATCGGGAGCCAACATCTTTTGTTACACTTAATAAGTTCACGAAAGCGGCACTGGTGATAGCCTCGAACTGAGCCATGCCAGTAACAACAACCTGAGGCTTCAGTTTCCTGATCAACTCAATCAGCAAATCTGATTGGCGTGGTGCTTCGATTACAGTTACTGTGTCTTTAGCATGGTTACTTTCCTGAAATTTAAAAGAGGGGCAACCACATCAGATTTCTTGTCAGCATTAACTTTTTCTTCACAGAACAGGCATGTATTTTCCCCAAGTTTCAAACACACACGGAAAGAGAGAGGGGAGGATTGATCAAAGTACCTCAATTGCTAAAGATGTTAACCATTGCTTGGGCAAGTGTCTGGTTAGGTGTTCATCAACAATTGCAAGTCCCGGTGAGAACAATCGAAGAGCATTTTCTATTGCAACAGCACGGGATGGGAACACAACAACATTCTGGTGCACCAGCAAAGAAAAAGGAGTGTCACATGAAGCATAAGTGAGAAGCACCAAATAGGTTGATCTTATGAATTTCTAGTAAACAAACATAATTGCACAGGAATAAACACCAAGTCTTACGTCAGGAGTTAATGGGATGTGGTGGTAACTCTTCATAAATCCGGCAACAAGATTCCGGAAGTTTAAACATCCAGCTGGAGGCTCACAAGGATTAGACGTGTTCTCTTGCAAGAAACTAGCTAGGTATGCTAGGAAAGGAATTTTTTCATCAGCAACAGAATCGTCATCAAAGGACAAATCGAGGGAGCTGCTGACTTCATGGAATCCGTCTTTAAGGAACTCAAATATTTTCTTCACCTGAAATTCTCCAAATTAGTACTATTCCTGCTATTATATTTATTTTTTTAATAAATGTAATCAGAGAGCATAGGTACCTGGTTGGGCTGGCGAAGTTGACAGCTATACACAGACAAAGCATGTGAAATGCGGCCACCAGATTTCATGTATGCCCATGCTGTGCGTGCACACACAGGCTGATCCCCAACAAGATCCATAAAGAACTCGAATCGATGTCGGCTATTTTTCTCAATTTCAACTAAAGCAGAGATGTCTGTGTCGGCAGCCTGCAAAGACCCAACTAGTTGGTAATGATCCTTAACAAAAAATGGCCTTGTAATATAAAAATGTAAGCTAGTAGATGAAAATTCTAGGCCCAGCTAAATATTGTATGCATCATGAAGAGCATATTTCTCCTAACCAGGATATAATGCTTGCATGAAAAACACTCTGATTAGTTTGTCAAAGCATCATTACCTGCATAATTTTTGTTTGCCAGAGCTTATTGATGCGAAATCCACGGCGTAGAAATAGGCGCTCACAGACACCTTGTCCTGGCCGGCCTCCCATGTTGAATACCATAAGACCACTAGGCTTTATCACAGATATCCCTTCTTCAACAGCACGAGCAATCAACCCGAGGCCAAATTGGTCCTCAACAAAGCCCTGGATGCAGTAAGTTCACAAACAAACAAAATTAACAATAGGAAGCTAGAACAGTACAATCAGCCATAGTAACAAATATTGACTTGAGTAATGCAGTGTAACATCATGGCATAAGAATTGTAATTCTTCTAGGAAAGGAAAATTTTAACAGGCTAAAAGTAAATACCGCTGCTAATAATTTCCATATTCCATCAGCCATTTTTTATAGGAAAGACTGGGGTGCTGACCGCGTTTGTCCATACAGGTTGTAAGACCAAAAATTACACAATAGGTGGAACTTGAGGTGGAATTTTATTACAGATTACTACCGAAACAAGTAATCCTAGTACCCAGGATTTGGTCTGCTAACCCCTATCAATATATATTATATACTGCCAGTGCTCTCCATCCTAGGTTCCTAAGTACCTAGAGTTAAATTGATTATACTGGTGGAACCATGTCGTAAGTACAAAGCAAAGCATACATTATTTCTACAAAAACTTCATTTTCTTATGTAAAGGTAGGACCACATGCTTAGAAGGAAAAAAGAAATGCTCAAACGCATATTTTGTAAGCAGATTATGAGCAAACATTGCTAAGTAGACTTCTAAAACTATATGTTTCATCGATCCAAAAGTCCTTGCATGGGATACAATTTAGAAGTTTTCTTTTCCTTTTGTTATTTGAGAAAAAATAAATAGATTTGGGGACTCTGACATGAGTAACCATTTAGTAACAGGTAAACTGAATGGCTCGAGTTTAAATAGAAGACATATCTGAACTTACCTGAAGAGCACAGTAGTTGCTCAAGGAGTACAAGAACTCCTCACTCGAATTTTCAGTTACAATCTTTGACATCGCCTCTGGATTGGGGTTAAGAATCTGAAAGGCAGACATTAAGGGCATTTTCATTAAGTTCTGATCGACTATAATGCCCTTTCACAAAAAATTGGTAAAACCTGACCATACCTGTGGTATGCATCCAACAATGCGATCAAGTTCTATCTTGTTATCTCTACAGTAAGAAAGAAGATCAGATTCATAGAATTCAACTCTGTCAAGCAATGTTTTCCCCTCCGCATCATAGATTGGGAGACCATCGTCATCTAGTGCATTCAGGTAAAGGTTTATCCATGCAATCTTGATAGCTCTTGGGTTTATATCCAGACCATAGACCTTCAAAAGAACAAACAATGCTCAAGCAATGTAATGCCAAGCCGACTGCAAACTAATTTGATTCACTGGTATGTGTGGCTCAAACGGCTGAAGTGTGTGTCCTTGTTTTTATTCTTTTCAAAGGACAGTGACTATTCAGCATAGTAGAAATAATATGTGGTGGTAGTGCCTTGATCAAATTTTGAAAGCAATACATTCAACTTGTATTGTTTCATCAGGTATACCAAGCAAATCAGGTACAGCTAAAAGTTTCTGTTCAAGTAACCTGAGTAAAATGTCTAACTGCTGCAGGTCCCACTTTTGCAAAAAAAGGGAGATACAACAAAAATCCACAGAAAAGAAGGTGCCAACCTTCGAAGGGCACCACTTCTCTGCAAGTGCAATGGATATCCAACCATTACCACATCCCAGCTCTGCCACTGTCTTATCCCTGAAGATGGAATCTGGGTGCCGATTGAGACCCTCATAGAAAGTGAATGACCAATCTTCTGGAATAAAAATGCTGGGTATCTCCATCATTGTTAGCTTCTTTCTTTGCTGGAATCCTAGAAGCAGTTGATAAATTTGTCAAGGTATGAAAAAACAACTAATAGATGCTTGAACAGGATAAAGTTAATGCATTAGTGGACTGGGAAAGCTTTTACTAGTGCGATTTGTACATGCCAACAATAACAGAGAAATCATGTCAGGTCCAGACTTCAGGTCATGTAAGAATCTTGTAAAATCACAGCTGTTCCGGTGCAAAGACCACGTCATATACAATATTAATTAACTAATGATAATGTTGTACGTTCTAGTTATGGCAATAAGTATCTCAGGTTCATCTGTCATGTTTTTATTCTTATTATGATAGGAGGTTGGGCAGGCTCATCAAAATGCAATGAGCTTACTATCCCCAGTGTATATATCTAAAAAATAGAAGCTGTTTCTGGTTTGGCCTTAGCCCTGGCTCAATTTGAATTTTTACCTATTAAAAATTGTCCCCTGTTTTAAAATTGTATACGAGTCCACTTAATGCCTAAGGAATCTCTTAAAGCCATGTTAGGAATAAGATATTCTAACAAAGCAAGCCTTAAGGAGGCCCATGCCCATCACATTAAGATTATCCAGTAGTAAATTACTCCCTCCGTCCCAACATAGGTGACATGGTTTTAGTTCTAATTCAAAGGACGGAGGGAGTATGAAGCAAGCCTAAAATCTGACATCAAGTAAACAACAAACTAAAACATGCCACACAGATGAAAAAAGGCATTTCTCATTTGATAAAAGAGCCAAACGGACAGTCTAATTATTCAACAACCCATGCAAGCTAAGGAGCATGGGGACCGAATCATTGCGCAAATATAAAACATAGATATATATATGCTTCCAGGGGCACCTAACACTAGGTTAGAGCAGCCAACAGCATCACGCAGCGGCCGCATGGCCAGCACTCCAGCACAATCATAAGATACGCCAATTCTGAAAGATACCATGCATATCACAACAAGCGAGATACTTTGCGGTATATATACTATAGAGCGAGCCCATAATTGTGCTGTGTTAGTAATGTATAATCCCCGTCCTTCCAATCGGTGGCTCGGTTTGTGCGCACACAAAGTCAGATCTTCGGTGTGTTTGCTAGTATGGCAATCGCACAATAATGCTCTCCACTGAGCTGCCAATAATGACAATTTAATTACTAGCATCAGCTGAGCTAGGCAAATGTTTTATCACTGAACCAATTTACTGACGACAAGAACAAAAATTACTGACGGCAGTAACCGGATTGAGCCCGTAATTTTCCACCGGACCGCAAGATTCCGGCACCCAGACCGCCGATTCCGTGAGACATACTATCAAATCAAAGCCTCGTGCAAGGAGGCATGTCACAATCCATTAAGATTATTATCCAGGAGCGAATCCTGAACCGGAACACTTCACACAGAGGATGACGAAAGGCATTTCCCATTCGATAAAAGGGCCAAATGGAGAGTGTCCAAATTACTCAGCAACCCAGGCAAGCTGTTCCCCGGATGAAGAGCATGGGTTGTTGAATAATCAACCTAGTCAACTGCATCAGGCAGTGATGCAGTGGTGGCCACATGGGCTACACGGTTCCCCAAGGATACGATAGCCATGGCAACAAACAAACAAAATCGTTGTCGTGTGTGCTGCTTGAGTAATGTAATGTAATGTTATCCTTTCCTCCCTCCCCAATGGGTGGGTGGATCATCGGATTCTCGGCAAAATTGGATCATTGCTGCATATTTGTTTTTTTGTTAGGCTGCTGCTGATGATAGAACTGCACTTAGCAAGCAGTGGCAGCGCAATATACTTAGTGGCGACTAATAATAAAAATTGGGAAAATATCCTGTCAAGAAACTGGGAAAATATCCTGTCAAGAAACTGGGATTTCCGGCGGCGGCGGCCGGATCGAGCCGGGATTTCCCACCGGGCCGCGAGATTCCGGCGCCGAGCCCACCAATGGCGGCAGATTTACTGTATCTTTTCCCTGTGCGGACGGGATGCGGACGGAGGGAGGGAAAAGGAGGGACCTTGGAGGTGGGGGTCGAGCACGACGTCGTGGATGCGGAAGTGGAAGGTGCGGAAGCACTCGAGGCCGGCCGCGGGGCCGCCGCCGGCGAAGCGCCGCCGGACGGCGCCGAGGAGCCGCCTGGCCTCGGCGCGCGTGGCCGGCGCGTCCAGCCGCTCCAGCACGGCCTTGGCGGCGCCGTACGCCGCGTCGCCCGACGCCGCGCACGTCGCCAGGAACGCCTCCACGTCCTCCGCCGCCATTCCCCTCGACGGACCGGGTCAGATGGCTCTGGATGTGAGGTTCGAGTGGGAGTGCGAGGAGCAGGAGGTGAGGTGAGGTGAGAGGTCAATGAGGCGGAAAGCAATGGCGGAGAGGAGGCCGGTGGCTATATAGGGGCCCGTGCAGGCGAGGCGAAGAAGAGACTAGACGTCGCCGTGGACGACGAGGGCACAACCGTCAATTCCTATTTACTCGGAGATCCTGTGACACCAGCAGCACCTTCATCTTGCTTGAGAGTTTTTTTTTTTTTGAGGCAGCAATTTTTTTTTAATATCACAGTAATTTTTGTTTTAAATTTCAAACTATTACGAGGCTATGGATATTTCTAGCACAATAATGCTCCTGCAATTATTATGAGGCCATGGCTTTTGAAAGCATTGAAACCCCATGATGATTGTGGGTTAGGTGAGCCACCAAGTTGGTGCTATATACCTTTCTCTATCTTCCATTCTGTGCTTTCTTCCTCGAATTCTGCGGATGATTATATGGATCTTCTAATATATGGTCCATAGGATCGGTATATGTATGTATTATTGGTGCGTGACTTTTGCTCCTTTGAAGGTGCTATCAGTCAGATGGAGAAAAGTAAAACAAGATGGACACCAATCCATGACTTTTTTTATTTTTCCTTGGAGAAAATGCTATAAAGATGTATACGGTGCCATTTTTCAATACCCATGTGCGGTGCATGGGAATTTCCGGACTTCTTTCTTGTCTTCACCACCATTTCTGTGAAATGAGTAGCGGATGGGACAATAAATAGTTTCAACTTTGACTTGGCATGCGCCACTAAATTAACATACATATTTAATTTGCCCCGAGAATTTTTGAGTAAAGTTATATGTGAATACTTGTCTTTCCCTTGGGAAAATTATGAATGATTGGCTCATGTGTTCATCTTGATGCTAAAGGTAATTAAGAGTTGATGCATAACTATTTGATGAGTCATGTATGCGGATAAAATTATTGAGTGCCCACATGTTCCTATATTTGTCCCCCACAAAAATCAAAATTAATGGCACTTTCCACATGTGAAGGGTATACCTAATCAACACATGGCCCCATTACACGCAACAACACGCTGACTTGAATAGACCATTTATAAGAGAGACATTTTAGCATGCATTAACTTGGTGAGTCACGTGTATGACAATTGACAACTCACTTATGTGGATAAAATTATTTGTCTTCTAGATCATATGTTGTCATATTCATCTCCACAACAATGAAACTAACAGGGTATTCCACGTGCAAAGTGTACCTAATCAACACATGGCCCATTATTATACGCAACAATGTGTCGATTTCAGTATAACGGTGACACTGTAGATAACATTAACTTTGCAAGTCACGTGCATGCTAGCTAACAACAATTAAGGAGCGCCCCTTATGCTAAAAAAACAACTAGTTCATTACTGTGTGTCTCACGTGCTTCATTTGTCTTCTAGAATTCTTGAATATCCATCTGATTTCTTTTGAAGAAAATGAGAGCTGACCAAATTATGTCGACGCTCCACAAGTTTTTATACATATAATTTAGCAGGGGAACTGTTTTGTTGAGATCAATTTATGCAAATTCTTATTCTTGGCACACAATACGTATGACAACAATTTACTTGTGAACAATGATTATAACAATATATTGTGAGCACCATGAGTACTTATCGTAAAAAACTGCAAGTAAGACTTGAAGGTTGACTCGCCTAGCTAAGATGTGGTTTTTTTTTTTTGCGGGTAAAGATGTGGATTAGTTGTTATTAGCATGGATATAAAAAAAAAATCTGTCACCAGCTCATGGGCTCTCATTGTCACCGACTACGATAGCAAAGACAAACAAACATATATAGACAAATAAGAGATGGAAATCCTCATCACTTGCTAGCTTGTTTGTTGAGAAGGATCGACTGGTCGAGTAGCTAGATGGATAATTTGACCGAGAGAGGGATAGATATGCAATTTTATAGCTCGCTCATTCTTTTTCGTATTCATCCTTATCTAATTCAACAATATAATTGTCCCGGTGTCAGCAATCGCAAGCCAAAAAGATTGTAATCAGGAGTGTTCACCACGTGTGAAATACATCTAATTAAATAATGGCCCCGCGTTGTGGTTGCATTGATTTCATTTTTTTTCATCGACCGTTTTTTTACATTTTGTAGAAGCCATTTTTGTAGCAGTAACGTTATGAACTTTAAGCCAACGTGTATGTGTTCTAAAAAAAATTGTGTACACTCTACATTTGTAGGGCAAAAATAATTAAGTACTCGTAGTACAAATCATGCCACTTTTCCCCATGTGGGAAGCTACTGTAGATGATAGTTCATGGCTGTGGGCCATGAAGATGTGATGGGCCGAACCTGTCTGTATCGATCGATAGCTGGCCCAATCTTGAGAATGTTCAGTAGCTCGATGTGTTTGGGCCTTGGTCGATGAGGATGTAGCAGAGTATGTACAAGCTTCGACTTCTAAAGACGCCAAACAATGGCTGTTCGCACTAATATGGAAGAACTACCACATGCTAGTATGATCAAATTGCTAGTCACGTTGTGGGCTATCTGGGCGGCAAGGCGTAAGGCTATACATGATGGGATTCTGCAGAGTCCGCATGCAACACATGCCTTTGTAATCAGCTTTAATTTATAGCTGAGCTAAACTCAATGCAATCGCCGGTGAGGAATGTGCAGCAAGCAACGGCACATTAGATAACAAGGACGAGAGGTGCAATCAGGTGGATCGCGCCTAGCCAAGGAGCAGCAAAAATTCAAGTCGATGGAAGCTTTTCTAGAGATGGTTTGAGTGGTGCAGCGGCTTTAGTCTGCCGGGATCATACAGGAAATTTTCTTGGCTCATCGGCAATGGTTTTAAGTGGTATTACTGACCCAGAGACGCTAGAAACGCTTGCATGCCGTGAAGCTTTGGCTCTTGCTCTCGATTTATCTCTAACTATAGTGGTCATCGCATGTGATTGCAAGGCAGTTGTACAAGAGATCAAGACTGGCACAGAAGGAAGATATAGTGCAATCATTAAGGAGATCGCGGAATGATCCAAGGAATTCACAAGTTGTGAGATCATTTTTGAAGGTCGTAGTTTAAATTTTGATGCACATAATTTAGCGAAATTTTCTTTGTCTAAAGACGCGGGTCGCCATTTGTGGCTGGTTTCACCCCATGACCCTTTTGTCATCCCTCTAAACCGCACTCTGAGTTAATAAATGTTGGTTTACAGCTAAAAAAACTAAAAGAAATTTTCCGCAAAAAATGCCCCCAAAAAAGGAGAGCTTGATCACAATGTACGTAGCTTCACTAAGAGTCTGTAATAATTTCTCAAAAAAGAAACTAAGAGTCTGTAAGATCAATTCAAAGTCACTATCTATTCACACAGAAAAAAGAAGTTCAAAGTCACTATCTAGTTATTTGCAAAAAATAATCCCTATTTTCTTTCTGGATATTTGTTTTCTCTCTC
Organism: Thinopyrum elongatum; assembly: GCA_011799875.1. Taxonomy (NCBI): domain Eukaryota; kingdom Viridiplantae; phylum Streptophyta; class Magnoliopsida; order Poales; family Poaceae; genus Thinopyrum; species Thinopyrum elongatum. The sequence goes on along the minus strand of CM022297.1, from coordinate 16,611,626 downwards.
CTTTTTTCCAGAGATCAGGACGTAGTTTAATTCATTTTTATTATTTTCTTTTTAATTTCTAAATTCTTTTGTGAGGAAACAATGCTCCTTTAATTTGATTCTCAGACAGCGTATCCTAGCCTAGGATAAAGTGGATAAAATCATTTTGCGTCCAGATCAGATGTTGCTCTATTTGCCCCCCACAAAAATGAAATTTAAAGTGTTACCCACGTGTATGTTTTATAATAGTGACATTTTAGCATGCATTTACTTCATGTGTATGTCCTCTTAATATTGGCACACTAGGTATATGACAATAATTAAGGGGCGCACCTTAGGCTCTAAATACATGGTTTTAAAATATGTGTGGATCAAACATTTTTATGTCTACTTGACTTTTCGTTAAGAAAATATATATTATTTAGCAGGGATTTGTTTCTAATAAATTTATTCAATTTTTCATTATTGATAAGTGGTGAGTATGGCAATTGGCAACTAATTAGTGGTGAATTGTTTTAGAATTTTGATAGTATACCATGAGCACCATAACTAAAGCTCTTTGTAGTGGACAAACCAATGAAGCTTTTTGCTGTCCTTTTCTTTAGGAGTCAGCTGAAGCTTGGCAGGACAACTGGGGTTTCCCGTGGGCCACAGAAATCTGACGGGCCGAGGCTGTCTTTGTCGATCCTGGCCCAATCTTTTTTTATTTACCAGGCATCCTCCTCCACTAGAAAAAATCTCTCCACACTCAAAATCTCACAGAAAACCCACTAGAAACAGATAAAGATGGCGTACTTGTCGACCGCAATGTGGTTGTATTTTTGCAGAGACAAAAGATGGTGTATTTCTCTTTTCTTTTCCGCCGTAAGCGGCGGCGAAATACAGTAGGTGGTAGTATACGGAAGCTAGTGCTACTATACGTACAATTTTTTTTTTCTGTTAATAAGGCTTGGAGGTTGACTTGACTCTGTCTAGCTCAGCTGTGGTTAGGCGTTAACATGCATACAAAAATTCATCGCCACGTCCTAATCGCTCGTCGTCACCAGACAATGACAACAAGAACAGAAGAAACAGAAATAATAAACAAAAAAGGACAGGAATATTCCTCGCTTAGTTGAGAATGATCGATCGGGGAGAGATGAGCGCATAATTTCATGCTTGATTGAGAGGTGGTGTACCTGAGGAGAGGGTGGTGATGGGGAGGCCGCAGCGGGAGTCGTGGAGCAGAAGCTCCCGGACGCAGAACCCGTACCGCCGGAAGAACCCGTCCTCGCCGGAGCAGGAGCGGCGGCGGAGCCCGGTGAGGAAGACCCTCGCCTCCTGCCGCGTGGCCGGGTCGTGGAGGCGCGCCAGCAGCTCCCTGAGCTCGCCGTAGGCCGCGTCCCCCGACGCAGCGCACCGCTCCAGGAACGCCGCCTCCAACTCCGACGGTGACAGGGAGTCCTCCTGCACCGCGGCGGCGACGCTGCCCATGGCGATCGAGAGCACGACCGATCGCGGGAGGGGAGGAAGACAAAGAAATTAGTGGCTGGCGTACGTGTGGCTGGTTGTGTAGGCGCTGCTGGCTGCTAGTTGTTGTGTGCGCTAGTAATATATATGGTGGTGATCGCTCGCTGGCTCGATGCGATCGAGCAACTAATTAAAGTTGCGAAAGATCACTGTCCAAATCAATCGAGATCAACGCACACACCAACTGATCATTGACATGCATGTGGCTGGAGATGCATGCACATTATCAACGTACGATCCATATGGGAATTGGAATTGTGATGCCTACGTATACGTACGCACGTCAAATTGTATATTAATTCATCATCTAGTCAATAATCTACCATGTAAGTAAAAGTAATATAAGTGATCTAAAACATCTTATATTACTTTACATAGGTAGTATCATGCATCTTTCATGGCACCAAGGGTCGTCAAGGAACCTGCACTGCAATTACATCTAGATCAGTGTTGGCTTTTAATTAAATTCCTTGTGCATGCACAATTGGATCGACCGACCTGGCTGCTAGATCTTGTGTTCGTCAGTGGTGCACCTTTTACTTGTTTAACATGCACCGTGCCCCTACTTTTGTATGTCCACTTCATTAACTAGTGTCATGCATGACTCATGATACACGAGTCGTTTAAGTGATCCAATTAGCAAACAAATGGTGGTGGCCCATACACCGATATTCTTCTCTTTTTCTCCATTATTCCATGAGCAAACAAATGTTTTCCGTGTGTTCCCTGCTAAATCAATGAAGCCAGCAAGTGCTGGATCTTAAAAAAAAAAGCAACCTTTCCGATTTTATTTAATTTCAAACTAAGGAGATCTCCTTCCCCGATTTACATTGATGGAAACCGATAGAACAAAAAATAATTCAGCAGTCTTTTATGGCCCTTTTGTTTGTTCATTTTCATGCCTAGTGCGAATTATGAACTTTAATCCATAAAATCTCATAGTTTGTTGGAAAAAAGTTGTTAATTAGGTAAATGTAGGCATCCCAGTTGCAACTTGCCTGTATTTTATCTCTCCCTGGCGCATGATTGATCAGCTAGCCCATTATCTTGTGCTCCTTCATCATGTATTAATAATTAAGGAACCAAGTGGATCATCGTCGAATTATGTTAGCATGCAACTTGCGCATATTCTGCTTCCTTTGTTGGATCCTACAAGTGCAAAGACAAGAATATCGGTCTAATTAATACAACATTTTTGCAAGGCAGAGCACTTGCTCCGTTCTAAAATAGATGATGTTTTGGATTATTCTTCCGCCTTTTACTAAATAATACTATGCATGCCAAGATGTCTGATTTTTTTTTTGAAGGTTACTCCTCCTTAAATTTAATCTTTTTTGTTGAAATGCGAATTTTATCTTGATTAATGTTGTCAATTTTCCTATGATTCGTACTGCTTTAACTAGTCTTTTTTTTGTCGATCGTTTTCACTTCTTGTTTTTTTTAACCTTGCCTGATTGTGTTCTCTTGGTTTTGAGTATGTGTTGGGTCTTGAAATTATAAGTCCAAAAATATAATTCTCTAGAAAGTACGAGTTGAATAAATATTGAATTAACCTTAGTAGAGCGCATATATGAAGACATGAGAATCTGCCTCCCATATTGACTGCTATCAATAGTATAGTACTTCACCTTACCTAGACAGCATGATGTAAGCTTAGAGCCGCAACCTTGGTCAAAATATGTGCACATGTTCCACAAAGAGGGTTTTATATGGAGTATATACTCTTGAAAAAAAATATTGACTCTTAGAACTATGCTTCCCCCGCAAAAGGTTAGGACGCAGCCCTCGCGTCGCCCCTGCTTGGGCGACTCGGGCGGCGCCCAAACCCTAGCCGCCGAGGCCGCAATCTCCTTCTTCCCCTCCCTCCACCGCCTCCGGAGGACGCCGTCGGGCTAAGCCCAGAGGCCGACGGCGGTGGCGGGGCACTCCCTCTCTCCCGCATCTTAGGGGTGGTACGGTGCCCCTAAACGCGTGGTGGCTGGTGCCCCTAAACGCGTGGTGGCACACGGCCGATACAATCTATGCGTCGCGGCAGTGATGGGTGCGGTAGGCGGCGGCGTGGTGGCCGGCCCTGCCTTGGGCAGCGGCAGCTACAGGTGCGGCGCGTCACTGTACTGCAAAGGGCGGTGGCTGCGGTCGGCGGCGGCGCGCCATCGGGCGTTGGATCGGCGGCGGCGGCTTGGAGGGCCTGGTGGACTGTTCGGCGGCGCCTCTGGTCAGATCTGATCTGGCCGGTGCAGCCGACGGTGGTGGCCATCTTCTCCGTCGGAGGTGGCCGGCCCGAGGCTGGATGGCCAGATCTCGAGATCCGTCATCTAGTCCCGGCTGCGAGTCGGGAAGACAGAGTTGCCAGTGAAAACCGAGCCGATGGCAGGCGATGGCGGCGTTCTGCGCCGTTACCTTGATGAAGGCATCGTCGTCTAACTTCTGTCGACCCACTTGTGCTGCTCCGGGGGAAGCCCTAGGATCTGGTCTTCCAGATCGGACGATGGTGGTACTGCGGTATCATTTCTCTCTTGGGAGCATCGTTGGTGGAGCAGCGCTGGAAGACAGAGGCAGGAGGTGGAGCGGCTTTGTCTTGCACGGAGCTTCGGTGGAGATGTCAAGTCATGCCTAGCCGGCAGGTGCTACGCTGTGTTATGCCTGGTCAGCAGGTGCTACGCACGACAGATCCTCCAGAATCTTTGCGTCTGGATGGACGAGCGCAGGGCGGTGGCGCCGTTGGGCACCGTGGTGGCGTCGATGGATAGACGGACTGGCAAAGATGATGCGGATCTCTCTCCTGAAGATGGGTCAGCGGTCCGATGATGATGGCGGCTTCTAAAACGTGTGCCTGTGGTGTACGCTTTAGGTCTGTTGCACCGGCTTTTCGTTCCGATACTTATGTGGATGGATCGGCGACGACACCGGTTTTAGATATGGGGAGTGAGAGCACTCTACATTATCGAGTTTTGTAGGTGTGAGTGGTGGCTTTGGGTGGCTTGATGTATGTTCTTGTTAGACCTATGTTGAATAATAAATAAAGATGGCCGTATGCATCGATTGATGCAGAGGCCGGGGGTTTTAATCTCCTTTTCCAAAAAAAAAAGAACTATGCTTCCAACTCAAGGCAAAGTGGCCAATCCGAGGCGAAGGAGGAATGGAAGATGAAGGGCAGGAAAAAAATGCCTGCCGGTTGTTCAGATCTCTAAGTTGGTACTTGAACCTCTGATCCTTGCAAATGTTTCATTGCTTTTTTTACCTTTTCCTCAGCAACCTATGTCCATACATAGACCAAACTAATGATTTCAAGGCCTCTCTATTCTGCTTCTACATATCCCCCACATCTCGGTGGTTAAGAGGCAGCTAGAACTATAAAATCCTACCAAATGCACGTCCTATACTTAAAGCAATGCGGTTTGCCACATTGCTAATGATTTAATCACTTCAATTAAAATGCAGTGACAGGAAAATGGGAAGAATAAACACACTATAAATTGATGAAATATGACCGATACATGACAATTAAACTAACTCAGAGCAAAGAGGCACTAGCTATTACATATTTTGTCCCCTTTATTGAAATCATGGGATTTTGAAACCACGACCACACCATGTTACAATAACATTCATCTCTAATGCACACAAATTACCGTATAGTTCTTTGTCAATCAAATGTCTTCATAAGCCCCATGACCTTCTTCACAGCAGGCCGATCCATTACGCCAGTAATCCATGCTTTCACATGTGGATATGCATTGAGCATCGATGCATATGGAGTTTCATGTAATAGGTGAACCATTGGGAAATGGCTAATGTCTGCTAAGCTAATGAAATCTCCTGCCAAGTACTTGGACTTGGACAAGCGTTCCTCATAAACTTCCATGATTTCCTTCAGTTTCTCTAGGTTTTCTTCAAGAACTTTAAGATCGCTAGTCCCACCCATGTAAACCGGGATGACAAGACCTTGAAAGATGATTGGCAGCATGACACTATCGAATTTCTGGGATTCGACGTCAAGCCACACATCAACCATTGCGGACTCAGAGAGGTTGTTTTCCCTCAGTAACTCTGATGATCCTTTCCGGAGTATGTACTTTGAGATTGCCCGTGATTCTGTAAAAATCAGCTAGTTATACACGCAAACAATTCAACTAGTTATAGAGATCAGATTTTGTAAAAACATTATATGAATTCATGTTCTTATGGTTTTTTTTGCATCAAGGGTCAAAAAAATTAATTACAACATATCCAATCCTTTGCAATGCAAGGCATTTTTGCTTATCCCTTTTTAAAAATCATAACACATTTGGAATAATTCAGTGGCGCAAGATGGGGCCTTGCCCTTTTCACTCATGATGTTCTAGTTATTTGAAGTATTATCTTATCTTTTATATAAAAAATAATAAAAATATCCAAGCAATATAACTAGGAAATTTCGAAGTATATACTAGCCTAGTGACCTGGAGGATGTGCTTAACTAGTTGAAAAAGGAGACATGACTTTGACATTTTACAACCTACCATTATCTGATAAAATAACTATCTCGATTGAGACATCTACCTATCAATATTCAATAGTAAATGATAGAGTACATCATATTATAATGACAGCATCACACAAATTAAGCAAGCAAGCTACTCACCAAAAAGGACCAGGTCTCCATCCTGGAACGCAGGGACCTGGCCGAAGGGCTGTGAACACCAGAGACAAGAAAAAAAAAAGATCCCTATCAGCTTTCGCAAAGTGTTGATTCATGTAACTTGATACATCTAAGTAACCTTACAACAACACAACTATATAATCAAAGAGGCAAGAAGATAGATACATAGTATGTATGTAATCAAAGAGGGACATGGCGGCAACATACATTACGAGCAAGATGCGGCCGCCTCTTGTGCTCGCCGGTGTGTAGGTCGACGGCCACGACCTCATACTCGGCTCCCACCTCCTCCAGGCATGCCAGAACACGCGCCACGCTTCCGTTCATGGGCAGCCCGTACACCTTCATCGGAGCCATTATGTTCTTACTTACTACTAATATCAGTTGTGCTTATGTGGAGCCAAGACGAAGGCTAAGGAGATATCTGAGAATGATGGATTTTGTGGTGTACATACTAGACGTAAAGGTATAGTTTTTATAGATAACAAGTGGTCAATGCATTGCGGTTTCAAGCGTACCATCTGGTTCTGAAGTTACCTAGCAACAAAGTAATGCATGGCTACCCCCGGTCAATTGTCACGCTTACTTGGCAACCAGGCACAATTAATTAATACGACATAGGCTACTTGATGTGAGCTTATTAGGGCTGAGAGCAGTTGACAACTTAATTAAACAACTATTTTTTTTACATGGTAATACGTGTCTCATTCATATCATAAAGAACAAAGTACAAGTCACGTAAGAACCGACATGACAAAACTGAAAAGATAGCAGAACATCTCTGAGCTTGACACCAACGCCCGTCACCTGCCTCCGGCACCACCACAGCAGTCACCGAAGAAAAGAATGACGGATCACCTCCTCACCCGAGCTCGACGCGGCTCCATCGCTGATATGCAGCTTTGCGGACCTCCAAGGTGGCGCACCAAAAGTGAAGCCATTGCCGTTGAATGAATCAGACCGGGACAACACCCCGGACATGCCATCGAACTCCAGATCTGGCACCCCGCCACGACTAAGACGCCGAAGGAGGAAACCATACCTGCCATCCACGAACCACGAACCCAGCACACGTTCCGTCTTCCAGATGTCGTTGATGCAGATCACAATCTGCATCCGCTCCTGGACTACCTCCCAAACTCCACGCAGACGCTGGAGCAAACGCCGTCGCAACGGCGGAGCCTGAGGACACAGGTCCACCACGAGGATGCCGCCGCCGCCACGCCATCCTTGCTTGAACATACTGGTTTCCAAATTCATCCCCAACCATAGGACCGATGGCCTCGTCAGTGAAGGTTCCGAAGAATCTTTATTCAGCGCCGTCATCGTCACCGCCGAAGCGAAGATGATGAACAGCCTAAAAACCTAGACTACACGGGAGTAAAAACGATCCACGCGTGTGGATCCGGCGACCCCCCTCACCACCGACGACCGAGGTCGCCGGCGGAGGGGAGCCGCCGGAGGATGGCGCTGAAAGATGGCCTCTCCTGGTAGCGGCTAGGGTTCCAGCCACCAGGAACTTAATTAAACAACTAACAGTTGCCACCTGGCTACTTCTTGGCCTGTCGAGTAGACAATGAATCTGACATATTGAGTATAATACATAGAAAGTTTAAAACATGCATGTTGATAAATACTTCTTACTTGTGTGTCAAGACAGAGATGCAGTGTCCGCCAGGAAATGGAAGGCCGATACCGAAAATGTACCTTATTCATGAAGAAATGAAAAGTGACACCTCCAAGCTAACTGTTAATCAATTGATACTCCACATGTGTTTTAATTTTGTTAGACTTTTTTTTAAAGTGGAACGCGGCCTTTGTCAGACTTTTTCGACAACAAAGGTGCGTCAATCTGAGAATGGATGCACCTCTTACCATTGTATGAATAACGTGACTGCGATGTTCTTTTATTTAAACTTTGATCTACTAAACACCGTATTACCATTAATATGCTAAAGAAACCAAGGGATGATGGAGGAGCTCACGAGTACGGTGGAAGGGCTAAGTGAGGGCCGACTATTTCATGGCCCGCCCAGCCCACAAGCATTTTCCATAGGCCCAACCTGGGTCATGGAATGTTACCCCAATAGCAATTTCTATCAGCCTTGCCCGCCTAACAATTTGTTTCAATCTCCACCAGTATATATGAAAGCCATTTAGTGATCACGAGTCAAAGGAAGAGGATATTTATGTGAATGGTCAGGTCAAATATCCAAACGTAACATTTTTCATTTCTTGAAGAAAACTGCTAGCGTTAGTATTTCAAGTGTGTTGCACCTAAACACAAAAGGAAATGAAGTGGACAAACTAAACCTCTGTTTTTTTTGTGGCGAAGATAAAAACTTTATTCATTAAGAAATATGAAAAGAAACCCTAGAAATTAGGGTTTAGAATGATTATTTCCGGGGACTTGTCTAATCTGCTTTAACAAACATTTTACAAAATGCACAATAGTTCCACACAAACTATGCACCAGTTTATGAAAAGACACCCTTCACAAAGGATGAATAAATCTAAAAAGGAATATTAATATATTAATGAGTATTAAAATAATCTCAAAGAACCCATAACTGCCTGCACTAATGGGCGGCCGATATAAGGTTTTAGTGTTATTATCAGTTTAATTTCTTCCTTTTTTCTTTTAATATTTCTTCTTATATTCTAAATGATGATGTATTAGCAGAGCATCTTCGACATTTCTCTGCCTTAGGATTTCTTTTAACACAATACAGACGCAAGCGCTCATATATACGCGCATACACTCACCCCAATGAACACACACACGCACACCCTACCCCTATGAACACCTCTCAGAGACTGAGCCATCATATCATCTTGAGATTTACGAAGTCACCATAGGTTCCTCGTCATCGACGGGAACGTCTCCTCCCACTGAACGCACATCGCCGGAAAATTCTGAAATAAATTTAGAAAAATGCGAGTACCAGGACTTGAACCCTGGTGGGCTGGGAATACCACTGTCCTCCTAACCATCTATCATACACTCGTTGGCAACATAAAAATGTGTTGTGTAAACTATTGCTTATTTTCATTACGTTACTTCAAATTTAATAACATGCTCCTAACAATATTAAAAGGAAACATAAATATTAAATATTATGACAATTTGAAAAAAAGAAAATGTTCATCATGTATAAAAAAAAACTTCATCATTTTTACGAAAATTTAGTCATGCATTATAAAATGTTCATCATTTGTTATCAAAAAGTTTGCATATAAAAAATATATTTAGGCAAATAGAAATAAAAAATGGCAGAAAGTAATTCTTAAAAAAGAAACCCGAAAATGAAATAACGAGGAAGAACCAAAATTGGTGCACTCACTTGTATACAAAATGCTGGCTTTCTAATAACTTTTTCCTACGAGGTGTTTCGAGACCGCGAATGCTATATATAGCTTGCTGCTATGCCTATCACAGCGAGCGCTGAAGCAGGTCGGCCCATTTAGCACGGTTTTGGAAAGGTTCAATTCTGATTTTTACAGTGTGAGGAAGTTTTTTTTTCTTTTCCCTTCTTCCCATTTCGTTTTATTGGTTTTATAATTTTCCTTTCCAGTTTTTATTTTTGTTGTTGTTGGTTTTCTATATTTCTTTTCGCTTCCTTTTCATTTTGCAAATCATGAATTTTTAATCCACATGGTATTAGTGTATGAACATTTCTTGTAAATACACATTAAACACTTTTTAGACACACATTGATATATTTTGAATACATGTTAAACATTTTTATACATGTTAGACCTTATTTTGAACAAATGTTGAATATTTTTAATACAAATTAAACATTTTACAGATACACATTGAACATTTTAATAATTGATGTTGAACATTTTTCAAATAAATAATGAATATTTTATAAATGCAATGTGTACATTTTAAAATATATTTGGATTTGTTCAAAAAGTTGCTCGAACACCACATTTTTTTAATCATTTTTTGTAAAATTGAATAATTTTGTTTTAATATTTGTACTTTTTTAAATTGCATAATTTTTTTACAAATGTTTGCTAGAAAACTTCTGATCTATTTATTTTTATTTATGGTAGTACAACGAACACCGGAAATAATAAAAATTGCATCTAGATCGTAGACCACCGAACAACGACTATAAACATTGAAGCGAATTGAGGGCGCGTAGTTTTCATCACCCTCCCTCGCTGGAGGTACGCAGAACTTATTGTAGTAAACAGTCATCGTGCTAAGGCCCCATAGGACCAGCTAGCGCAACCACCGCCGCTAAAGAGTAGCATAGATCGGAAAGATCCAACTTAAATACACAAGAACATAGACAAGCTACAACTAGATCCGAACAAATCCACCAATTACAGATCCGTCGGAGACACATCTTCACATGCCCACCGACGATACTAGACACAACACCGGGACGGGGCTAGGTGGAGAGAATGTTATTCCATCTTCAAGGCGCCACCGTCTCGGCTTCCTGAGTAGAACACAAATCATAACAAAACTCGAAGGAACATGTAAAAACGGAGCCTTCCTGCTGGCAAGGGATGGGATCCACTGCGCCACCATGGCCCTGATACCACCGAAGACTCCGCCGGTAAGGGACGGAATCCACTGTGCCGTTATGGCCTGAGGCCACCGCAGACGAGGCGGACTGGTGACGGCGATGACGGGAGGTAGAGAAACCGAGTCCTTTGTGGGGAGGCGGCGGCTGCGTCGTGGTTTCTTTTACACTGCATTATCATTTTTTAAATGCATGGCGAATATTTTTTAAACATAATTCAATTAATTTTTTAAACATATGTAACAAAATAAAAAAGAAAACACAAAGAAAAAAGATGGGTACGTGTCTCGCTTGTGTCGAAATGCATCCATAGGAATCACTTATGTGTCTTGCGCTTGTCTCAAAAAATAGAGTGAATTGCAAAAAACCACCACATTTCTTGGCCGCCCCAAAAATCTACAGTTTTCCTTGCTAAAATTCTCAATAAACACTAATGACCGGTTTGAAGTGATTAATCTGATTTCTGACATGTCAGGCCCGCTGTAAGTGCTGGCGTGGCACAAAATTGTCAAACATCGTTTGTTGACCTGTTAAGTTAGACGGAGGGCCCACCCGTCAGCACCCTTATCTCTCCCAAACCTTCTTCTTCTTCTCTTTGGTGGCTTTCCATCCTTATCTCTCCCAAACCTTCTTCTTCTTCTCTTTGGAGGCTTTCCATCAAACAGCTTGGGTGCATCCAACGCTGCTGCCGCCCTCAAGCTCTCGCCGCTACATGGCCGGCCAGCTATCGCCGCACCGAGGAAGGCGCCGTCCCCGAGCCGCATGGCCGCTGCCTCTAGGTCGTATCGCACTGCCTAGCGAGCCATTCCGAAGCTTCACGGCCGCCGCCTCCATGCAGGTCGTCCCGTGCAGCCGCGCGTGAGGCTGCCGCCCGACGGCAGGCAGGGTTGCCGCCGGCAGCTTGCGCGCGCCAGTGTAGGAGATATGCCCTAGAGGCAATAATAAATGTTATTGATTATCTCCCTGTTCATAATTAGGTTTATGTTCCATGCTATAACTGCTGTGGTTCCCGAGCCCGTATATCCATAAGGGCTCTGGGAAAAACCCATGTGCACGTGTGGAATAATAAACGGTAAAATGTATTCCTAGTCATGCCTCTAAAACTAGCTCAAGTGTTGCATGATGATTATGTTTTCCTAATCATGGGCATGTCTATGCCATCAACTTTGAGGGCACAATGTTAGAAGAACATTTGTGTTGAATTGACCCGATTGATGTTATGCTATGAGATTCATTCGTCATAAATTAATGGTTAATAACACAGAGATGGTTAACGTTTGCATGATTCCTTAGACCATGAGAGTGTCGAGTTTCTTCATGCTTGCTTCATGAACTTTGAGGTTTGTTAAACGTCATCCGTAAATGGGTGGCTATTACGGCGGCTTACGGGTTCATGGAAAAGTATGTCAAGTAACTTGATAGCTCGAGATTGGGATTTGCTCCTCCTCCGATGGAGAGATATCTCTGGGCCCTCTCAGTGTTACGGTATCCATCATCGTCTGGCCAGACATTTTGTGATTTGATCACGGGGATGCCGGAACACAGTAACGAGAAAAGAGAACAATACCGGTAACAAGGTAACTAGCATAGTGGACAAGTTGTTGATCCATGGGAATGCCAACATGTCTCACCTCGGGTATTTGTAACATATCGCGAAGCAATAGGAATAGCACATGGCAACTGGAGGTTCACTCGAATATTCATTCGTATGTGTATAGGGGTCAATATGGGTGTCCACGGCTCCGATGTTGATCATTGATCGGAAGGGGTTCCGTGTCATGTCTATACTTCACCGAACCTATAGGGTCACACGCTTAAGGGTCATCTATCTGCTGAATACTAGACAGGGAGTCTGAGAGAAAATCACCGAAAAAGTTTCGGACATCGAAAAGTTTCGGACAGCGGAAAAGTTCCGCAAAGAGGTCACCGGATGAGTTCCGGTGATACTGAAAAGTTGTTTCAGAGGATACCATAAAGTCAAATTGGTTTCGGCACATGCCTGATAATTCTTGGAGGGTGCCAGAATCATTCTGGAAACTTCTGGAAATTTTTCGAGATGAAAACCGGAAATGTTCCGGAGCTGCCGGAACCACTTCAGATGCTTTTCGCAGATGAAAATCACTAATCCGAAATTGTTCTGGAACACGTTGAAATTTTTTTTAGTGGGTACTGGAAATGTTTTAAGCCCACATAAATATTTTCAGTTCGAACGGACGCTGAAAAATGTCGTCGTGAATAGTGAAAGTGCTTTTTGGGATATTTTTGGAAAGCCACTTGTTTGGGCTTTATCCCAAAAGATCTAGGGATGACATGGATGGATTGGGAAGCCCTCTTGGGCCCCCCCAAGGGGTGTGGCCAGCCACACTTGGGGCTCCACCTTGGAGCCCCTCTTGTTCCTTGGTTTCACCTTTATGCCCTTGGTGGAAGGACTTCATTCATGTACTTTTGGGTTTTATTGTAAAACCACCATACCCCTTGGGATTTCCTATAAATAGAGGTGGAGGGGCAGCCCTCCACACTCATCCCTTCTCACATACAAGTGCCATGCAATGATCTGACTTCTCTCTCCCTCCCCGCGAAATAGTTTCGTAGAGCCGAAAGGCTGTCTAGGTTCCGGTGGGAACTAGTTCTGGACGGCGAAGCCCTGCCGGATAGGTGACACTATATGTGTGCAACTCTGTAGAGAGGTCGTAGTTTCGATCTTAGTGCCCGAGGGGCTGTTCGAGAGTGCCTCCCGAAGGGCTGTCCAAGTGACGGTCCGAGTTCTGTGGGTCCTCCCGGAGGGCTGTCCGCGACACCATCCGGGGGACTGTTTGACCGCCTCCCGGAGGGCTGTCCGAGGGGCAGATGAGGGAGTACATCCTCGCGGTTGGGAGGTTGTAAATCCTAGCTGCGGGGATCTGCACCGCCAATCGTTATCGACTCTACTTCTGCTGCGCTACGAGTCGGTAACGAAAAAGATCAAACATTGTATGCAGTCTCCATAGTGGTCCTGAGCTGGTGCGTAGGTCGGAAATTTTTTGTTTTTTGTCGCGTTACCCTATAGTGGCATCATGAGCCGTGCTATGCGTAGATGCAGGTTGCGATCTAGAATACATGGAGATGTATGGGTGTTGCACAACATAATTAGGTAGTAGATGAGTTCTATTACAGAAAATTATTTGTGCGGGTAGCAGATGAAATCTGTTATCCGATGTTCTTGTTGCTTCCCTGGAATTTGCATATTTCTGATCTTGATAACAGCATGGTGGAGTTTCAATGTTCTGGCAATCCGCGATCCTGATTGATCAACGAAGTGCTAACAGTTCATTGAATTCCACTGTAGTTAAAAAGAAAGATGAAATTTCGTAGACGAAAGGGCAATGCAGATATGATCTGCACGGGGGTCATGCGTATGACGAAGTTTAGTATGGGGTTTGAGATTTTATAATCTCGTGCTTATACACCCCGCATTGTTAATCTAGCGACTTGGATTATCATACTTGATGATGGACGTTGGTAGCTTCGGTTTGTTTCGAAACCTTAGAAGCCACGTAAAACAAGTTTTTGCATGAACCGATTAGAGACGTCTAACTTGGTTTTGCAGGAGGGTTTGCATGTGCATATGATGTGGTATAGCAGTGCTCATAATAATTTGATTATGTATGAGATGTCTATATGATGTAAATTGATTAACATGACCTGCGTGTCATGATTTGGCATGATGGCTGGAGCCATATGATTGCACTTTAAATAACCTGTGTGTCAACCTTGTTGTAATGCATTATTTTATTAGCTATAGAGATAGCAATATTATCTGGTGCATCGACAAGGTGGTGGAAATCTTCGCGAAGGTGAACACCGACGCGAATGCCGAAGACGAAGAAATACAAGACTTCTCCGTCAGAAGAGGCTATACCATATCATGCTATTATGAATTGCCTGAGATGTTTATCCCTCTTGATGCACCCTTCTTGATTGCGCGGTAGTCGCTTCTTATTAGGGTGATCTCTCACTTAAAATATCAAAGTAGTTAGTGTTCACCCAAGTGTAGCACCGTCTGAAATTCGTATCTTTTCGGAGTGTGCCATGTACACATGAGCACGAACGAATCGAGAGGAATGAGACGGGTGAGGTCAGACCTTGCAGCAAGATCACTTGGTTGTCTTTGACGTTCAGGCAGGAGAGTCCTGAGCTCGGAACACGCCCATCGAAAGATGAACAAGAATCACATAGAGATGTGATTGACAAGTTGGCCTACCGATTGAAATTCGCGTCATCAGTGATGAACCCGTCAATGGCGTCGAATTGAAATGTGAAACTTGAAGCACTCACAATCAATTATGAGAGATATTAATTTGAGTGGGAGCGCACTGTTGAATTAACTTATTTAATTCTCAGTGCAATTAATTTTGAACACTGTCTAAGTGTGATTTGCATAATAGTTATAGAATAATGGCTTGCGTTTCCACCTTTCCTGTTAAAATTGAACAGCTGTTAAATATCTGGTTAAACCTTTACGGTTGGTAACGTAATGTGAGGATTGTCCTCAAGAGTGCCGAGAAGGACTTTGTCCTATCGCATACTTTCAGTATTCTCTCGCTTATGCTATGGATCATGTGACTCTCGTCCTTCGATCCAAAAGCTAGAATTCCGTTTCAGTCAAGTGCAATATGTTTGATTCCATGAGACCCGAACTTCGAAAGTTTGGATAGTTATGTGATATTCGTGGAATCTGAAAATCATTTTTCAGAGACAGGCAAAGGCTAAAAGATATGAGATATCCAAAGCAATGTTTGTTTGCAAACTATTAGTAAAGGAGTTTACTATGCATTAGACTGATAAGAGAGGGATCCATAAGAACGCCTGTCATATGATGAAAGGTGAATAAAACAACAACTTAAAGAGAAAGGAAGTGTCCGAAGGGTGTTAGTGAAACTTTCACGCCTAGGAAGTCCGGGGCTAACGCCAGTCTTAAGTTGGGTGCTTCTTCTGGGAGTAGGAGAAATGCTAAAAGTTAAACTATTAGAAGTATAAAGGCAAAAAGAAAGAAGACTGGAATATCCAGCTCATGTATGAATGTCATACAAGTTTTTGATGTATAGAAGGCTGGTCAAAGATATAGTTCTTGGGAATTATGGTTAAACATGTTAATCACTAATTCTTGGGTATTGTGAGATAATCACAAAGATACCCGCTCGATTGCATTCTGTTGCAACTCGATGTAAGAACTACTATGGCCTGAAAGACTAGCCAGGAATGAGGTTTAGATACACGTAGGGAACATAGTAAATGTTCTATACCTTCCATCGGTGTATTCCCTATGTATTTACTTTCATAATTCATTTTAGAGTTTCACACTCTAGCCCTTTGCATAAGGTATCTTGCAAGAAGGTTGTTCATAAGAGAACTTTTTATGTTCGATGTTATGAATAACATAAGGGCCATACTTTCATTGAGAATGAGATGTATGTTATGAATAATGATATTAATATATTACCTCTGGATTTACTTTCATAATTCATTTTAGAGTTTCACACTCTAGCCCTTTGCATAAGGTATCTTGCAAGAAGGTTGTTCATAAGAGAACTTTTTATGTTCGATGTTATGAATAACATAAGGGCCATACTTTCATTGAGAATGAGATGTATGTTATGAATAATGATATTAATGGATTACCTCTGGATTTACTTTCATCATTCATTTTAGAGTTTTACACTCTAGCCCCTTGCACAATGTTGTTGCAAAAGGGTTGTTCATAAAAGAACAATTGTTGTTCAGTATTATGAATAACATGAAGGGCCATGCTTCCATCCAGATGGGATGTATGTTATGAATATTGATAGTAATATGATACACCCATAACACTGACGCTAAATGTCGTAAGACTAAGAGAATACCACACAAGTGTGGCACTACATTTGGTCACATTGGAGAAACCCGCATGGATAAATTCCATTATGATGAATTTTGAAGTCGTTTGATTTTGAATCATCTGACACTTGCAACTTTCCTCCGAAAAGAGAAGTGACTAAAATACCGTTCACAGGCCATAAGGAACGAGCAAAGAACTTATTGGTGATCATACATTTTGATGTATGTAGTCCGATAAATGTTGTTGCAAACAGTGGATTTGTCTACCTTCAAAAATGACTCAAGTAGATATTTGGATATTTAGTTGATGAGACGTAAGTCTGGATCTTTTGAAATCATTCAAAAGGTTTTCAAATATGAAGTAGAAGTTATTGTAACAATAAAATTATGTTTCTACAATTCGATTGCAGAAAGGAATATTTGAGTTACAAGTTTAGCGAATGTCTGATGAGTTGTGAAAGGGGTTTCATATCTTGCACCTCCCAGAACACCACTGCAAGTGGAAAGTCCGTGAAGATGTAATCGAACCATTTATGACATGGTAAGATCAAAGATGACATAAATAAATTTGCCATTATCCCTTTTAAAAGGTGATGCTTTAGAGACTGCGGCTTTTACACTGAAAAGAGCTCCATCGGGTCTGTTGAAATGACACCATTGTATGGTACGCCCAACCATGATATATCTTTTCTTAACATTTGGAATATGGGGCTTGTGTAAAAGGTTACAAACCTATTCCAAATCAGACAAGTGCTACTTTGTAGGTTATCCCAAGTCATTGGATATTCCCCCACCACTATACCGAGGCAAAGGTTTTTGCCACAAAACGGTATGCTTTTAAAGAGAATTGTTCTTGCAAAAGGTGAGTGGGAGGACAGTGCAACTCGACGAGATAACCAGTATCTTCGTCATCTGGTTAAAGGAAAGGAACCTTGGAAATGATTCCGAAGTTTCCTACTGCGACTGATACGGAAGTCTCTACAATAAAATGTATGGACTTCGGTCGAACTTGCAGCTGAACCACGTAGGCAAAGCTCGTGCAAACCTATCAGGTGCGCAAACGAGATATTGTTGTTAGACAACAGTATACCTACGATACACAAGGAAGCGTTGATGGGCCCTGACTCCGGAATTGGCTAAATGCCAATACAATCCGAGATAGTTTCCATATAGATGGTTCAAGATTAAAATCATGATACACCTTTCGAAAGACTTAGAGTCTAACGAATTTTATGGAACTAAAAACTGATACGGATAAAAATGTTTTATCCATAAAGCTCGACTTGTTGCAATATACAAGTTCAAGGAGTTGACTACGATGAGGTTGCTTCACCGTAGCGATGCTTAAAGTCGGTTCGGGTTGAACTAGCAATTAATACATATTTCATATCATGAGATATGAAACAAGGGATGACAAAAGGATTTCCATCTAATGGAAATGAAACCAAGGACTTGCATGTGTTACAGTCCAAGGTATTTTGTCAGTCCAGAGGATGCTAGTAAGTGTGCAAACTTCAGAGTTCCAGCAATGGACAGAAGAGAGGAAAATGGAGTTGGAATCTTCGTGTTTTGATGAAATGGTCAAAAAGGGTTTTGACTTCATCAATGGGTAACGAAGATGCTTGTGATTCAAGAAAGTAAGTGGGAGCATAAAAATATTTCTAAAAACATTGTGTGCTTGACACATTGTTAATTGGAAATAAATTTCTTGACACGAATTAGGACTTCATTTGAAAATAGTTTTTTGATGAAGTGCTTGGGCTAAATAGCCTTTATATTAGGCATGATGATCTATGGAGATAGATTTACCTAATGGGGCTGAGCAAATATACATATTGACAAAATGCTAAAACCTTTTAGCATTAAAAACGTCAAGGAGTGATTCTTGCCGAAGTCACATGGAAAGAGTTTTTGCAAGACTCGGTGTCCCAAAACACTGATGAGCAAAATACATGATGGAGATTCCACACACTCTTGTGTTTGGATTAATCATGTATTCCATGGTATGTAAAACAACCAGATATGTCCAATACTCCCAAAGTTGTTGCGAGTATAGATACCAAAGTGATCAAAAGTACTGATCATGGGACAACAGTGAAAAAGGGTCATTTAGTACTATAGTAGCACTGATGACATGTTTTCTCGCAAGGGGAGATCATGAAGAATTCGTTGTAAAAGGTTACATCGATACAGTCTTCATCCATGCTCCAAGCGATTTTCGATTTAAGTTAAGGGTTTTGTGCAATACACAATATGGTGGCACGGTAGTTGGAAATTGTTCCAAACAGGTTACTGTGGCGAATTATATGAAAAATGGCTAAATATGTTGGCGCTTTAGAAGCGACAAAGAAGTTGTTGAATCATATAGTTCATTCATGAACTTAGTGTGGTTCCAAGATGGCTTTGGTCAATGGGACACTATTGCAGATAGTTGCTCCATAGCTCAGTCTGAGGAATCAGGTTTCGACCAATGATTCACACATATGCAAAGCCAAGTCCACACAAAATATGAATTTTGTGAAATCGTGAAAACGCGAGGATATGCAAAGATACACACGGATCTGAAGTTGTCAGATCCTTTGGACATCAGGCTATACCACAAGCGAAGCATATTTACACCGGTGTGCCACAGGTGTAAAGTGCATTAGCATTAACTAGATTATTGACTCTAGTGCAAGTGGGAGTCTGTAGGAGATATGCCCTAGAGGCAATAATAAATTTTATTTATTATCTCCCTGTTCATAATTAGGTTTATGTTCCATGCTATAACTGCTGTGGTTCCCGAGCCCGTATATCCATAAAGGCTCTGGGGAAAACCCATGTGCACGTGTGGAATAATAAACGGTAAAATGTATTCCTAGTCATGCCTCTAAAACTAGCTCAAGTGTTGCATGATGATTATGTTTTCCCAATCATGGGCATGTCTATGCCAGCAACTTTGAGGGCACAATGTTAGAAGAACATTTGTGTTGAATCGACCCGATTGATGTTCTGCTATGAGATTCATTCGTCACAAATTAATGGTTAATAACACAGAGATGGTTAACGTTTGCATGATTCCTTAGACCATGAGAGTGTCGAGTTTCTTCATGCTTGCTTCATGAACTTTGGGGTTTGTTAAACGTCATCTGTAAATGGGTGGCTATTACGGCGGCTTACGGGTTCATGGAAAAATATGTCAAGTAACTTGATAGCTCGAGATTGGGATTTGCTCCTCCTCCGACGGAGAGATATCTCTGGGCCCTCTCGGTGTTACGGTATCCATCATCGTCTGGCCAGACATTTTGTGATTTGATCACGGGGATGCCGGAACACAGTAACGAGAAAAGAGAACAATACCGGTAACGAGGTAACTAGCATAGTGGACAAGTTGTTGATCCACGGGAATGCCAACATGTCTCACCTCGGGTATTTGTAACATATCGTGAAGCAACAGGAATAGCACATGGCAACTGGAGGTTCACTCGAATATTCATTCGTGTGGGTATAGGGGTCAATATGGGTGTCCATGGCTCCGATGTTGATCATTGATCGGAAGGGGTTCCGTGTCATGTCTATACTTCACCGAACCTATAGGGTCACACGCTTAAGGGTCATCTATCTGCTAAATACTAGACAGGGAGTCTGAGAGAAAATCACCGAAAAAGTTTCGGACACCGAAAAGGTTTCGGACAGCAGAAAAGTTCCGCAAAGAGGTCACCGGATGAGTTCCGGTGATACTGAAAACTTGTTTCAGAGGATACCATAAAGTCAAATTGGTTTTGGCACATGCCTGATAATTCTTGAAGGGTGCCAGAATCATTCTGGAAACTTCTGGGAATTTTTCGAGATGAAAACCGGAAATGTTCCGGAGCTGCCGGAACCACTTCAGATGCATTTCGTAGATGAAAATCACTAATCCGGAATTGTTCTGGAACGCGTTGAAAATTATTTTAGTGGGTACTGGAAATGTTCTAAGCCCACATAAATATTTTCAGTTCGAACGGACGCTGAAAAATGTCGTCGTGAATAGTGAAAGTGCTTTTTGGGATATTTTTGGAAAGCCACTTGTTTGGGCTTTATCCCAAAAGATCTAGGGATGACATGGATGGATTGGGAGGCCCTCTTGGGGCCCCCCCAAGGGGTGTGGCCGGCCACACTTGGGGCTCCACCTTGGAGCCCCTCTTGTTCCTTGGTTTCACCTTTATGCCCTTGGTGGAAGGACTTCATTCATGTACTTTTGGGTTTTATTGTAAAACCACCCTACCCCTTGGGATTTCCTATAAATAGAGGTGGAGGGGCAGCCCTCCACACTCATCCCTTCTCACATACAAGTGCCATGCAATGATCTGGCTTCTCTCTCCCTCCCCGCGAAATAGTTTCGTAGAGCCGAAAGGCTGTCTGGGTTCCGGTGGGAACTAGTTCTGGACGGCGAAGCCCTGCCGGATAGGTGACACCGTATGTGTGCAACTCTGTAGAGAGGTTATAGTTTCGATCTTAGTGCCCGAGGGGCTGTTCGAGAGTGCCTCCCGAAGGGCTGTCCAAGTGACGGTCCGAGTTCTGTGGGTCCTCCCGGAGGGCTGTCCGCGACACTGTCCGGGGGACTGTTCGACCGCCTCCCGGAGGGCTGTCCGAGGGGCAGATGAGGGAGTACATCCTCGCGGTTGGGAGGTTGTAAATCCTAGCTGCGGGGATCTGCACCGCCAATCGTCATCGACTCTACTTCCGCTGCGCTACGAGTCGGTAACGAAAAAGATCAAACCTTGGATGCAGTCTCCATAGTGGTCCTGGGTTGGTGCGTAGGTCGGAAATTTTTTGTTTTCTACCGCGTTACCCTACAGTGGCATCATGAGCCGTGCTATGCGTAGATGCAGGTTGCGATCTAGAATACATGGAGATGTATGGGTGTTGCACAACATAATTAGGTAGTAGATGAGTTCTATTACTGAAAATTATTTGTGCGGGTAGCAGATGAAATCTGTTACCCGATGTTCTTGTTGCTTCCCTAGAATTTGCATATTTCTGATCTTAATAATAGCATGGTGGAGTTTCAATGTTCTGGCAATCCGCGATCCTGATTGATCAACGAAGTGCTAACAGTTCATTGAATTCCACCGTAGTAAAAAAGAAAGATGAAATTTCGCAGACGAAAGGGCAATGCAGATATGATCTGCACGGGGGTCATGCGTATGACGAAGTTTAGTATGGGGTTCGAGATTTTATAATCTCGTGCTTCATACACCCCGCATTGTTAATCTAGCGACTTGGATTATCATACTTGATGATGGACGTTGGTAGCTTCGGTTTGTTTCGAAACCTTAGAAGCCATGTAAAACAAGTTTTTCCATGAACCGATTAGAGACGTCTAACTTGGTTTTGCAGGAGGGTTTGCATGTGCATATGATGTGGTATAGCAGTGCTCATAGTAATTTATTATGTATGAGATGTCTATATGATGTAAATTGATTAACATG
The DNA here is from genome assembly GCA_011799875.1 of Thinopyrum elongatum. Lineage (NCBI taxonomy): Eukaryota > Viridiplantae > Streptophyta > Magnoliopsida > Poales > Poaceae > Thinopyrum > Thinopyrum elongatum. The sequence continues at coordinate 16,589,643 of CM022297.1, read as the reverse complement.
ACCTGCGTGTCATGATTTGGCATGATGGCTGGAGCCATATGATTGCACTTTAAATGACCTGTGTGTCAACCTTGTTGTAATGCATTATTTTATTAGCTATAGAGATAGCAATATTATCTGGTGCATCGACAAGGTGGTGGAAATCTTCGCGAAGGTGAACACCGACGCGAATGCCGAAGACGAAGATATACAAGACTTCTCCGTCAGAAGAGGCTATACCATATCATGCTATTATGAATTGCCTGAGATGTTTATCCCACTTGATGCACCCTTCTTGATTGCGCGATAGTCGCTTCTTATTAGGGTGAACTCTCACTTAAAATATCAAAGTAGTTAGTGTTCACCCAAGTGTAGCACCGTCTGAAATTCGTATCTTTTTGCGGTGCGCCATGTACACATGAGCACGAACGAATCGAGAGGAATGAGACGGGTGAGTTCAGACCTTGCAGCAAGATCACTTGGTTGTCTTTGACGTTCAGGCAGGAGAGTCCTGAGCTCGGAACACGCCCATCGAAAGATGAACAAGAATCACATAGAGATGTGATCGGCAAGTTGGCCTACCGATTCAAATTCGCGTCATCAGTGATGAACCCGTCAATGGCGTCGAATTGAAATGTGGATCTTGAATCACTCACAATCAATTATGAGAGATATTAATTTGAGTGGGAGCGCATTATTGAATTAACTTATTTAATTCTCAGTGTAATTAATTTTGAACACTTTGTAAGTGTGATTTGCATAATAGTTATTGAATAATGGCTCGCGTTTCCACCTTTCCTGTTAAAATTGAACAGCTGTTAAATATCTGGTTAAACCTTTACAGTTGGTAACGTAATGTGAGGATTGTCCTCAAGAGTGCGGAGAAGGACTTTGTCCTATCGCATACTTTCGGTATTCTCTCGCTTATGCTATGGATCATGTGACTCTCGTCCTTCGATCCAAAAGCTAGAATTCCGTTTCAGTCAAGTGCAATATGTTTGCTTCCATGAGACCCGAACTTCGAAAGTTTGGATAGTTATGTGATATTCATGGAATCTGAAAATCATTTTTGAGAGACAGGCAAAGGCTAAAAGATATGAGATATCCAAAGCAATGTTTGTTTGCAAACTATTAGTAAAGGAGTTTACTATGCATTAGACTGATAAGAGAGGCATCCAGAAGAACGCCTGTCATATGATGAAAGGTGAATAAAACAACAACTTAAAGAGAAAGGAAGTGTCCGAAGGGTGTTAGTGAAACTTTCACGCCTAGGAAGTCCGGGGCTAACGCCAGTCTTAAGTTGGGTGCTTCTTCTGGGAGTAGGAGAAATGCTAAAAGTTAAACTATTAGAAGTATAAAGGCAAAAAGAAAGAAGACTGCAATATCCAGCTCATGTATGAATGTCATACAAGTTTTTGATGTATAGAAGGCTGGTCAAAGATATAGTTCTTGGGAATTATGGTTAAACATGTTAATCACTAATTCTTGGGTATTGTGAGAAAATCACAAAGATACCCGCTCGATTGCATTCTGTTGCAACTCGATGTAAGAACTATTATGGCCTGAAAGTCTAGCCAGGAATGAGGTTTAGATACACGCAGGGAACATAGTAAATGTTACTATACCTTCCATCGGTGTATTCCCTATGTATTTACTTTCATAATTCATTTTAGAGTTTCACACTCTAGCCCTTTGCATAAGGTATCTTGCAAGAAGGTTGTTCATAAGAGAACTTTTTATGTTCGATGTTATGAATAACATAAGGGCCATACTTTCATTGAGAATGAGATGTATGTTATGAATAATGATATTAATATATTACCTCTGGATTTACTTTCATAATTCATTTTAGAGTTGTACACTCTAGCCCCTTGCACAATGTTGTTGCAAAAGGGTTGTTCATAAAAGAACAATTGTTGTTCAGTATTATGAATAACATGAAGGGCCATTCTTCCATCCAGATGGGATGTATGTTATGAATATTGATAGTAATATGATACACCCATAACACTGACGCTAAATGTCGTAAGACTAAGAGAATACCACACAAGTGTGGCACTACATTTGGTCACATTGGAGAAACCCGCATGAATAAATTCCTTTATGATGGATTTTGAAGTCGTTTGATTTTGAATCATCTGACACTTGCAACTTTCCTCCGAAAAGAGAAGTGACTGAAATACCGTTCACAGGCCAGAAGGAACGAGCAAAGAACTTATTGGTGATCATACATTTTGATGTATGTAGTCTGATAAATGTTGTTGCAAACAGTGGATTTGTCTACCTTCAAAAATGACTCAAGTAGATATATATTTGGATATTTACTTGATGAGACGTAAGTCTGGATCTTTTGAAATCATTCAAAAGGTTTTCAAATATGAAGTAGAAGTTATTGTAACAAGAAAATTATGTTTCTACAATTCGATTGCAGAAAGGAATATTTGAGTTACAAGTTTAGCGAATGTCTGATGAGTTGTGAAAGGGGTTTCATAACTTGCACCTCCCGGAACACCACTGCAAGTGGAATGTCCGTGAAGATGTAATCAAACCATTTATGACATGGTAAGATCAAAGATGACATAAATAAATTTGCCATTATCCCTTTTAAAAGGTGATGCTTTAGAGATTGCGACTTTTACACTGAAAAGAGCTCCATCGGGTCTGTTGAAATGACACCGTGGTATGGTACGCCCAACCATGATATATCTTTTCTTAACATTTGGAATATGGGGCTTGTGTAAAAGGTTACAAACCTATTCCAAATCAGACAAGTGCTACTTTGTAGGTTATCCCAAGTCATTGGGTATTCCCCCACCACTATACCGAGGCAAAGGTTTTTGCCACAAAACGGTATGCTTTTAAAGAGAATTGTTCTTGCAAAAGGTGAGTGGGAGGACAGTGCAACTCGACGAGATAACCAGTATCTTCGTCATCAGGTCAAAGGAAAGGAACCTTGGAAGTTGTAACACCCCCAGTGGTTAGCCACAGTAATTCCCATTTTGATAATGCCAAGTCAGCATGATTATCAGTGCATGATCATCATTTGCATCATATTGCATTTCAACTCCTAACTCCAATTCAAATTTAAATGAAAGTGAAATATAAAAGTTGTCCAAACCTGAAAACTAAAATGTGCCTCATGTTGCAAATATTCCCATAGCATTTATAAAAATGATTGCAACATTTATTGGAATTATAGAAGGACTCAAACAACAAGAGACAGCAGCAACATAGCACTATTTAATCCTTTTCAAATTAAATAAAATCCAAACAAAAAGATATGGACGCCAAACCCATTTCTAGCAGTGACTAATTTTGCACTTTTAATATTTGGACCAGTCACATATTTTACAAAAGTCAGTTTGAGGCCTAACTAATTACAAAACAGAAAATAAGAATAGATAAAAAGAAAAAGAGAAAACAGAAAGGCTAAAACAAAATAAAAAGGAAAAGCAACCCCCCCACTGGGCTCCGGCCCAGCAGGCCACCGGCCCAATTGGGCAAACGCCCAACCGGCCGGCCCATCCCGCGCGCCTGGCCTTTATAGGCCTCGCCCCTCCCCACTCCGAACCCTAACCCCGACCCCCCCCCCCACTCCTCCTCGTCCCTCCCTCGCCCGACGACGCCGCCGCGCACCAGCGCCCGTCGACTCGTCGCTGCCGCCCGTCGCCGACCTCGCCGGAACGCCTCGCCCACCTCCCGGAGCCCCCCCCCTCGCCGCGACGCCGGACTGCCCGTCCCCGTCGCTCGCGTCCTCCTTCCCCCCCCCCACGCCGGCTCCATCGAGCTCGCCGGCGAACACCGGCAACGTGGGTGAGCACCCCGTTCCCCCTCGTTTTTCCCTCGTGCTCACCCCCCCACGCCCCGCCGCCCTTTTTTTGGTTATGTACTCCGCCCCCCCCTTACTTTTGTCGCCACGATTTCCCTCCCGGCCCGCCTCCTCCCCTGCGCCTGGCCTCTTTGCTGCCTCTCCCTGCTCATCCCGGCCCAGCGCCTTACGCCGCCGTGTGCGTCTGATTATCGTCGCCCGCGTCGCCTTCGTCGCGCACGTCGCTCGCGCCCGTGGCCTCCTCCCGCGCGCCCCGCCTCTGTCGCCGCCTGCTCCTGCGCACCGCGCCCGCGCCGCCCCGCTCCGCCGCGCGCGCGCGCGCCCGCCGCTGCCCGTGCTCGCCCCTGACCGTCACCGCGCGCACGCGCCTGCGTCGCCGCGCCCCTGCCGCGCGCGCGCCCGCGCCCGCCCGTGGCCCCTAGGCCACTGCCAGGTGGGGCCTTGCGCCCCTGTGCCCCTGGCCGGTGGGCCAAAACCCCCCCTGGGCCACTGACCACGGGGGCCCACGCCCCTGGCCAGATGGGCCTATGACAGACGGGGCCCAGCCCCTGTTTAAAACGGAATTAAAAATAAATAAATATTAATTAATTAGTTAATTAAATGAATAATTAACTTAATTAATTCTGTTTAATTAAACTAATTAAATAGTTAGTCTAATTAATCTGTTAATTAGTGTTAGTAGACTATGACATGTGGGTCCCCCTTGACCCTGTTGACTGGTCAACCTTGACCCAGTCAACGCTGACTGAATCTGCTGACTGGACCATTTGACTTAGTCAACCTATTTAAATAAATTCCAGATATTAATAAAAACTTTAGAAAATCATATTAAATAATCCGTAACTCCGATGAAAATACTTTATACATGAAAGTTGCTCAGAACGACGAGACGAATTCGGCTACGCGGTCCGCTTGTCCGTCACGCGTCCCTAACTATCCGAACATGCAACCGTCCCTCTCCGGTCATCTGTCTGACAAATGTCCGGAACCGGGAAAACATTCCCGGATGGATTCCTCCTTTCTCGGTAACGTGCAACCACACGTTAGAACACACCCGACACTGCATATTGTCATGTCGTACTTTGTGTTGCTCATGTTTGCTCTATATTTATACAGTTTCCTCCCCCTCTTCTCTCTCGATAGCCCCCGACCTCGACGTCGTCCCCGAGACCGACGCAGTTCCGGAGACCGAAGACACCATTGACGACCTTGCCCTTGCCGCCGAGCAACCAGGCAAGCCCCCTTTTTTATCATCCCGATATCACCCATTCTATTTCTCATGCTTGCATTAGAATTGCTGTTGCTGCTTTACCTATTCTGATGCATAGCCTGTTTATTGTAACCCGCTGTTGATAATTACCTGCATATCCTAAACTGCTTAGTATAGGCTGGGTAGAGACCTATCAGTGACCCCACTTATCCCGACTGCCGCGCTGGATCGTCAGAAGACCCGATCAATGGGATTGAAGACCAGGCCCCGACACCGCACATCACCCCCTTTAGTTGTAACGACACTGCAGCGTTACTATCGAGTGCCGAGGGTGAAACCTCTTGTAGCACTTCTGATGTTAACTCTGTAGAGTAGCTATTCGGTCGTGGTCATCGAGGGTGATTCCTCCTTCACCGCTTCCGATAACGACGCTGTCGTACAACACCTCAAGTGTGGACCCAGTGAGGGTGATTCCTCCTAGTTCACCTTGACGGATACATCGAGTGTGAATTCAATGAGGGTGATACCTCGGATTCCCTGATGTTATGGACACACGGATACTTGGACTTTACAATGTTACTTGGATAGGCGGGTCGACCCTGAGGGGTACCCGCGTGCGCCTGAGTGGCGAGTGTTGTGAAGACGGGTGCCAGTGTGGTGCCCGAGTGGTGAATACGAGGCGCGGCCGGGCATTCTTAACCCTTGCAGCAAGTCCTCGAGACGGGGCGACGGGGTCACATCTTTCGTGAGTCTCTGCTCGTTACCGCAAGCCCCTAGTCCTAACGATTTGGATATTTGATCCGAGCAGGCCTCTGGCCTGATAGCACTAACCATCACGTGGGCATAGTATGGGCGTTCTGCATCGTATGCATCAGCCGAAAGCTCTGTCAGATGTCTAGTTCAGCATGGCAGCACGGACGGACCGGCGCCTTCCTGTAGTGTTGGTGCCTGGCTTCACCGTGTGCGCAACGACCCGGAGGGCGAGGGGCGATGGCCAAGACCCCCTTGCGCTTAGGATGTAGACCAGCGGGGACCTCTCTGCTGAGCTGTAGGTAGGGTTGCGATGTGTCGTTTGGCCGAGGCCGGGCATGACCCAGGAAAGTGTGTCCGGCCGGAGTTAGTCGAGCGTGTTGGGTAAGTTGGTGCACCCCTGCAGGGAAGAATACTTCTATCGATAGCCTGTCCTACGGTAAAGGACACTCGGAGTTGTATCCCGATCGATACAACTAGAACTGGATACCTGTGATGAGACCTGTATGTATGGCTCTGAGATTGCTTCTCGCAGGGAGTCGAGAAGGGATCTCCGGACGAGGTTGATGACTGTATGGCTCTGGGATTGCTTTCTCGCAGGGAGTCGAGAAAGGATCTCTGGGTGAGGATGAGACTTAATGATACTGCTACATTATATTGTACTGTGCTACTCTCTTCTATTGCTGCAAGACCTCTGAAGATGCTAGTCTTCGATAGGACTAGGCCTTCTCTCTATTCTTGCATTTCTGCAGCCCAGTCCACATATACAGCCTCCCTTTGAAAATGTTGCATATGTAGTGTAGATCCTTGCTTGCTGAGTACTTTTGAGTACTCACGGTTGCTTTGTTTTCTTTTTCTCCCCATATCAGTTTGTCGTGACCAAGATGACGGAGCCCCTGAGACAGCTGCCCTGCCGACGATCGCTACTACTACTACCCAGAGGATGGATTCTGCTATGAGTTGACTGACGACCATGAGTAGGATCGGAGGGTCCCAGGCAGGAGGCCTTCGCCTTTCGATCGTATTGTTTTATTTTGCTCCGCCTTTCTAAAGGCCTTTCTGTTTCTATTTCATATCTGTACTCAGATATCTGATGCTTCCGCTGACGCTTGTTCGCAAGCTTATGTATTCGAGCCCTCGAGGCCCCTGGCTTGTAATATAAAGCTTGTATGACTTTATTTATGTTTTAGAGTTGTGTTGTGATATCTTCCCGTGAGTCCTTAGGCTTGATCGTGTGCATTTGCGTGTATGATTACTGCACGATCGGGCCGGGGGCGTCACAGAAGTGATTCCGGAGTTTCCTACTGCGACTGATACGGAAGTCTCTACAATAAAATGTATGGACTTCGGTCAAACTTGCAGCTGAACCACGTAGGCCAAGATCTTGCAAACCTATCAGGTGCGCAAATGAGATATTGTTGTTAGACAATAGTATACCTACGATACACAAGGAAGCGTTGATGGGCCCTGACTCCGGAATTGGCTAAATGCCAATACAATCCGAGATAGTTTCCATATAAATGTTTCAAGATTAAAATCATGATACACCTTTCGGAAGACTTAGAGTCTAACGAATTTTTTGGAACTAAAAACTGATACGGATAAAAATGTTTTATCCATAAAGCTCGACTTGTTACAATATACAAGTTCAAGGAGTTGACTACGATGAGGTTGCTTCACCGTAGCGATGCTTAAAGTCGGTTCGGGTTGAACTAGCAATTAATACATATTTCATATCATGAGATATGAAACAAGGGAAGACAAAAGGATTTCCATCTGATGGAAATGAAACCAAGGACTTGCATGTGTTACAGTCCAAGGTATTTTGTCAGTCCAGAGGATGCTAGTAAGTGTGCAAACTTCAAAGTTCCAGCAATGGACAGAAGAGAGCAAAATGGAGTTGGAATCTTCGTGTTTTGATGAAATGGTCAAAAAGGGTTTTGACTTCATCAATGGGTAACGAAGATGCTTGTGATTCAAGAAAGTAAGTGGGAGCATAAAAATATTTCTAAAAACATTGTGTGCTTGACACATTGTTAATTGGAAATAAATTTCTTGACACGAATTAGGACTTCATTTGAAAATAGTTTTCCGATGAAGTGCTTGGGCTAAATAGCCTTTATATTAGGCATGATGATCTATGGAGATAGATTTACCTAATGGGGCTGAGCAAATATACATATTGACAAAATGCTAAAACCTTTTAGCATTAAAAACGTCAAGGAGTGATTCTTGCCGAAGTCACATGGAAAGAGTTTTTGCAAGACTCGGTGTCCCAAAACACTGATGAGCAAAATACATGATGGAGATTCCACACACTCTTGTGTTTGGATTAATCATGTATTCCATGGTATGTAAAACAACCAGATATGTCCAATACTCCCAAAGTTGTTGGGAGTATAGATACCAAAGTGATCAAAAGTATTGATCATGGGACAACAGTGAAAAAGGGTCATTGAGTACTATAGTAGCACTGATGACATGTTTTCTCACAAGCGGAGATCATGAAGAATTCGTTGTAAAAGGTTACATCGATACAGTCTTCATCCATGCTCCAAGCGATTTTCGATTTAAGTTAAGGGTTTTGTGCAATACACAATATGGTGGCACGGTAGTTGGAAATTGTTCCAAACAGGTTACTGTGGCGAATTCTATGAAAAATGGCTAAATATGTTGGTGCTTTAGAAGCGACCAAGAAGTTGTTGAATCATATAGTTCATTCATGAACTTAGTGTGGTTCCAAGATGGCTTTGGTCAATGGGACACTATTGCAGATAGTTGCTCCATAGCTCAGTCTGAGGAATCAGGTTTCGACCAATGATTCACACATATGCAAAGCCAAGTCCACACAAAATATGAATTTTGTGAAAGCGTGAAAACGCGAGGATATGCAAAGATACACACGGATCTGAAGTTGTCAAATCCGTTGGACATCAGGCTATACCACAAGCGAAGCATATTTACACCGGTGTGCCACAGGCGTAAAGTGCATTAGCATTAACTACATTATTGACTCTAGTGCAAGTGGGAGTCTGTAGGAGATATGCCCTAGAGGAAATAATAAATTTTATTGATTATCTCCCTGTTCATAATTAGGTTTATGTTACATGCTATAACTGTTGTGGTTCCCGAGCCCGTATATCCATAAAGGCTCTGGGGAAAACCCATGTGCACGTGTGGAATAATAAACGGTAAAATGTATTCCTAGTCATGCCTCTAAAACTAGCTCAAGTGTTGCATGATGATTATGTTTTCCCAATCATGGGCATGTCTATGCCAGCAACTTTGAGGGCACAATGTTAGAAGAACATTTGTGTTGAATCGACCCGATTGATGTTATGCTATGAGATTCATTCATCACAAATTAATGGTTAATAACACAGAGATGGTTAATGTTTGCATGATTCCTTAGACCATGAGAGTGTCGAGTTTCTTCATGCTTGCTTCATGAACTTTGGGGTTTGTTAAACGTCATCCGTAAATGGGTGGCTATTACGGCGGCTTACGGGTTCATGGAAAAGTATGTCAAGTAACTTGATAGCTTGAGATTGGGATTTGCTCCTCCTCCAATGGAGAGATATCTCTGGGCCCTCTCGGTGTTACGGTATCCATCATCGTCTGGCCAGACATTTTGTGATTTGATCACGGGGATGCCGGAACACAGTAACGAGAAAAGAGAACAATACCGGTAACGAGGTAACTAGCATAGTGGACAAGTTGTTGATCCACGGGAATGCCAACATGTCTCATCTCGGATATTTGTAACATATCACGAAGCAACAGGAATAGCACATGGCAACTGGAGGTTCACTCGAATATTCATTCGTGTGGGTATAGGGGTCAATATGGGTGTCCACGGCTCCGATGTTGATCATTTATCGGAAGGGGTTCCGTGTCATGTCTATACTTCACCGAACCTATAGGGTCACACGCTTAAGGGTCATCTATCTGCTGAATACTAGACAGGGAGTCTGAGAGAAAATCACCGAAAAAGTTTCGGACACCGAAAAGTTTCGGACAGCGGAAAAGTTCCGCAAAGAGGTCACCGGATGAGTTCCGGTGATACTGAAAAGTTGTTTCAGAGGATACCATAAAGCCAAATTGGTTTCGGCACATGCCTGATAAATCTTGGAGGGTGCCAGAATCATTCTGGAAACTTCTGGGAATTTTTCGAGATGAAAACCGGAAATGTTCCGGAGCTGCCGGAACCACTTCAGATGCTTTTCGCAGATGAAAATCACTAATCCGGAATTGTTCTGGAACGTGTTGAAAATTATTTTAGTGGGTACTAGAAATGTTCTAAGCCCACATAAATATTTTCAGTTCGAACGGACGCTGAAATATGTCGTCGTGAATAGTGAAAGTGCTTTTTGGGATATTTTTGGAAAGCCATTTGTTTGGGCTTTATCCCAAAAGATCTAGGGATGACATGGATGGATTGGGAGGCCCTCTTGGGGCCCCCCTAAGGGGTGTGGCCGGCCACACTTGGGGCTCCACCTTGGAGCCCCTCTTGTTCCTTGGTTTCACCTTTATGCCCTTGGTGGAAGGACTTCATTCATGTACTTTTGGGTTTTATTGTAAAACCACCCTACCCCTTGGGATTTCCTATAAATAGAGGTGGAGGGGCAGGCCTCCACACTCATCCCTTCTCACATACAAGTGCCATGCAATGATCTGGCTTCTCTCTCCCTCCCCGCGAAGTAGTTTCGTAGAGCCGAAAGGCTGTCTGGGTTCCGGTGGGAACTAGTTCTGGACGGCGAAGCCCTGCCGGATAGGTGACACCGTATGTGTGCAACTCTGTAGAGAGGTCATAGTTTCAATCTTAGTGCCCGAGGGGCTGTTCGAGAGTGCCTCCCGAAGGGCTGTCCAAGTGACGGTCCGAGTTCTGTGGGTCCTCCCGGAGGGCTGTCCGCGACACTGTCCGGGGGACTGTTCGACCGCCTCCCGGAGGGCTGTCCGAGGGGCAGATGAGGGAGTACATCCTCACGGTTGGGAGGTTGTAAATCCTAGCTGCGGGGATCTGCACCGCCAATCGTCATCGACTCTACTTCCGCTGCGCTACGAGTCGGTAACGAAAAAGATCAAACCTTGTATGCAGTCTCCATAGTGGTCCTGGGCTGGTGCGTAGGTCGAATTTTTTTTGTTTTCTGCTGCGTTACCCTACAGCCAGCAACTGGTTGTCCTCATCCGGGAGCTCATGCGCGCCGCTCTGGCTGCCCGTCCCATGCCGCACCACGCATCGAGCTGCTCTGGACGACGGCATAGGGGTAGGAAGTGGCATGGCCTAATGAGCAGCAGACCTCCTTGTCGCGCCCCAGAGGAGGGGGACGGGGTAGGAGGAGGAGCCGCATTACGGGAGCCACCGAATCCAGCGTGGGGCGGTGTAGGGCGGGACGCGCGGCGGCGGATCTCGCCGGCGCTGGAAAGGAGAAGAGATGGAGGAAGGTGGAGGGCTCGGTAGGATATCAAGGAGGTGGGGTGGTGCTGGAAAAAGAGGTGGTGGGGCGGCGCCGTCAATGAGGTCGAGGATGCGGGGAGCCGCCGGCCATGCGCGAGAGAAGGTGGGGCCTGGTCGCGGGGCATTTTTTTCACAGTCAACGCAAACGGTGTTAACATGTGTGCCTGTGGACCTGACCTGCGGGTCCGACATGTCAGAAATCAGATTAATCACTTCAAACCAGTCATTAGTGTTTATTGAGAATTTTAGCAAGGAAAATGGCAGATTTTAGGGGCGGCCAATAAATGTGGTGGCAATTCCGAAACAGAACTTAAAATGTGATGGTTTTTTGCAATTCATTCCAAAAAATAAGAAAAGGAAAAACGAGCCTCCAATAGAGTAGCCCAGGCCCTTGCAGTTCTTAAGAAACAACACTACTTGCAATTAAAATTGATGTGAAATTTGGGGAATTCGCCTAAGCACAAGACAAGACAACACAACACAGGACGAATCTAGATCACCTAAGCAACAGGCATGCATGAAGAGGAAGAGGAAGCGGCAACACCGATGGAGCCGCTTCTATTTATTTTTAGCCATCCTAAGACAAGATCGACACGGAGGAGACGAGGAAACAACCGCCGGCGGCCGTCTCTGCTCTAGCAGTCCCGCCTGCAGTAGCACTTGCGCTCGACGCGGTGCGTGTTGCACTCGCCGCCGGGGAAGTTCTCGGTGCGGCACACGCCCGCGCAGTTGGTGTCGCTAAAGCAGTCGCCCTTGAACTTGTGGCTCTGCGACAGGCACGTCCGGGCCTCCGCCGTCTTCGTCGTCCCCATCTCTGCTTGCAGCTTAGCCAACCCACAATCAAGTTACCAAGCTTCAGTGAGTACAGGTGCTCCCCGGGGGGAAGGAAGCTCGGCGGACGTACCTGTGGTGACGAGGAGGAGTAGGAGGAGGAGGACGGTGGGCGCGGCGGCCATGCGACGAGGGGATGCCATCTCTCTCTGCTCTTGTTTGCTTGCTTGCTTCACCCGAGATGCTAGTGCTAGCTAAGCAAAGCGAAGGTGGAGCACTAGTAGAGAACAGGGTACTAGTCCCGGTTTCAGAGTGCTTTTAGTCCCGGTTCTGAAACTAAAACAAAACTGACGGGACTAATGCCTAAAACATTTAGTCCCGGTTTGCTTACGAACGGGAACCAAAGGAGCTCCACGTGGCCGCTGTTGGGCGCCCAGGGAGGAGGACCTTTAGTCCCGGTAGACAACCGGGACTAAAAGGCAGCCACGCGTCAGCAGCTTCCAGGCGCTGGGGTTTTTTTTATTTTTGAAAGGGGGGCTTTAGGGGTTTTGGAGGGTTAATTTAGGTGTTTCATATTGTGTTAGCTATAGCTACTACATATAGAGAGAAGTGACCTCTCTTTCTCCGTGCTTGGTTGACGGTAGCTACTACATATATAGAGAGAACTCGACGCTAGCTAGGTAGCAAATGAAGGAACCATTAATCATCATCATCATCATTATAATAACAACTCATCATCATAGTCATATATATAGGAACTAGCTCATCAATCTAGCACAAAGGTAGCACATAACTCATCATCATGATAACAAGTCATCATCATAGTCATATAAGAACTAGCTCATCATTCTAGCACAATGTAGCACATAACTAACTAAGACCTCCTACTCTCTCGAAGGTAAAATAGCATAAAACAGGTAAACCCCTGATTCTCCATTATGGAGAATACAGATGAACCTATCTCCCATTTGTGGGCTGCGCTTGATGTTGCCCCCAAGTAGTTCTCTGCGATCTTTCAGAACTTTTCTCCAATCTTTGATTGTGAGGATGCCATCGCTTCGACGAATCGTGTATGCACTGCGGTGGTACGTAGGCCAACTTGGCCGTAAGCTAACAATCCTTATGTCACCTTTCATTTCCATAAATCTAGGTATACAATCCGCCGGGAGTTTCTGTTGAAGAACATCATAATAACATACTTAGCAAAATGTAGTTTAGTTTAAAAGAATCTATGCAAAAAATGCACTGATGACATAATAGGAAAAATCTTACCATGATATCTCGATGGATGTTACCGTAGTTCAACACGTGCACTAGTGGCACGTATTGAGAATAACTTGAAGAGATATGACAATTCGTCTTAAAAGTCTCAACATCTTTAATCCATGAAACAAAATAATGTATCTCCTCGCAATTTAGCTCAGACCCATAACTGTAGAGGTTTTGTCTACTACTTTCCGTACATTTCTTGAAGAATGGAAATAAGCTGTCAACTATTTTTATAAATACAATAAAATTTACTTATTGAATATGTTTGAGAAACTCACATAGAGGTAGAAGTGGAAGCGTATGAACATCGACCCAAATGGAGATATTTTCTTCAGGATCATCACCCAGATCGAAGGTGACATACATACCCTCCTGAAAACCATACGCCTTGCCAAGTGCAGCCCAATTCGCGCAACCAAAATGGGAGTAGGTCACCGCATTGTATATCTTGACAACAAAAGTATAGCCATGATGGGTCCTGAGGTGAACTCTCTTTATCTGCATATTTTCATGATCTTCGAAATCCAGCTTTTCCAAGACATAACGTCTTGCATGGCATGGGATGCACTAGTTGAATTATAGAAAGCGGAAATTACACATTGAAGAAACATAAGTCATGCTTAATTACAGAAAAAGACTTGTCGTCGTTGCATACCGTATAAACATCGAAGGTCTCATCGAGCTTAACACTGAAGCATCGACCGCCTTCCAGGTGAGGCCTATCGCACAGACCCCGGTCGTCGCCGCAGTACTCGCATTCTTGGATCCTATCGTCATCTGGCATTTCCTATGTTCATAATTCAAAGATATAACAGATCTCAGACTTAGTGAAAAGCTGACAAATATAACATGATAGCAACTTGAGAGCAACAACTAAACATGCTACATCAAGGTAACATAGCAACCAAAAGCATGGCATCAAAGTACACATCACAAACACCAAATCGCATGAAGGAATCATATCCATATGAGGTCTAGATTGGTAGCAACCAACAAGCAAAGTTGGCAAGTTTTATAATAGACAGTTTAGGACACTGTGAAATTAACAAGTCTGAAAACAGAAACAGTGGCTAGGCATGTTTGCAAGCTCATAGCACTCACATCAGGGCATATCATGGCATGACAAAATTACTAGCAGCAAGTACACATAAAAATGATCCAATGTCATGTTGACAAGTTGCTCATATGGTGCATGCATTAATTCACACAAAAATGACAAAGTGGCAAACATCAACAGTTTTCTACAATAGACTTTTTTGTTCTTTGATTTGCAAAGGAGCTATATTCTCCCAAATTCTTTTGCACCCACAAAAATTACTCCACCTATTTGACAGTACCCACAACCCATTCCAACAAAAATATTTGGTTCCATAGTTCAATTTTTTTAAATTTTATTCAGTTCAAATTTGGACCAGATTCAAACTCCATGGTCAAAGCCCAATTTAAATTGCTCCAAAAATTCTGAAACTTTGCCAAACTCCCTTTTGTGCATCAACACCTCACCACAAAAATTCTCAAAAATTCCTAAAATTCCTAGAGCCCTCTGGCATTTCATCATACACTTGATGTGCACTGTCAAAAAATTCAGAAATTTCTAAACTTTGCCACAACTTGCCACAAATTGCCCAAAAGATGATTGCCACAACATTACTTTGCCACATCAAATTTGCCATATTAATATTTCCAAAGAAATTTGAGAGAAACTTGTTGAGTGACTACTCTAACCCAAAAATTTGTAACAAAGAAATTGAAGGGGGGAAGAGTGCTCACTGATGACCCACAAGTATAGGGGATCAATCATAGTCCTTTCGATAAGTAAGAGTGTCGAACCCAACGAGGAGCAGAAGAAAATGACAAGCGGTTTTCAGCAAGGTAATGTCTGCAAGCACTGAAATTATAAGCAACGAGTAGTTTGGTAGCAAGATAATTTGTAACGAGCAAGTAACGGTAGTGGTAACAAAAGTGCAGCAAGGTAGCCCAATCCTTTTGAGGCAAAGGACAGGCCAAAATGGTCTCTTATGATAAGCAAAGCGTTCTTGAGGGTACACGGGAATTTCATCTAGTCACTTTCATCATGTTGGTTTGATTTGTGTTCGCTACTTTGATAATTTGATATATGTGTGGACCGGTGCTTAGGTGTTGTTCTTACTTGAACAAACCTCCTACTTATGATTAACCCCTCGCAAGCATCCGCAACTACGAGAAAAGTATTAAGAATAAATCTAACCATAGCATTAAACTTTTGGATCCAAATCAGCCCCTTACGGAATAGCGCATAAACTAGGGTTTAAGCTTCTGTCACTCTCGCAACCCATCATCTAATAACTACTCCACAATGCATTCCCTTAGGCCCAAATATGGTGAAGTGCCATGTAGTCGACGTTCACATGACACCACTAAGGGAATCACAACATACATATCATCAAAATATCGAACACATATCAAGTTCACATGATTACTTGCAACAAGATTTCTCCCGTGACCTCAAGAACAAAAGTAACTACTCACAAATGATAATCATGCTCAAGATCAGAGGGGTATTAAATAGCATAATGGATCTGAACATATAATCTTCTACCAAATAAACCATATAGTAATCAACTACAAGATGTAATCAACACTACTAGTCACCCACAAGTACCAATCTATAGTTCCGGTACAAAGATTGAACACAAGAGATGAACTAGGGTTTGAGAGGAGATGGTGCTGTTGAAGATGTTGATGGAGATTGCCCTCCCCAAGATGGGAGAGTTGTTGGTGATGATGATGACGATGATTTCCCCCTCCGGGAGGGAAGTTCCCCCTGCGGAATCGCTCCGCCGGAGGGCAAAAGTGCTCCTGCCCAAGTTCCGCCTCGAGACGGCGGTGCTTCGTCCCGAAAGTCCTCTCCTTATTTTTTCTAGGTCAAAATGACTTATATACCAGAAGAGGGGCACCGGAGGTGGGCCGAGGAGGGCACAACCCACCAGGGCGCGCCTGGGCCAGGCGCCCTGGTGGGTTGTGCCCACCTGGTGGGCCCTCTCTGGTAGTTATTTGCTCCAATAATTCTTATTTATTCCATAATAATTCCTTGTGAAGTTTCAGCTCATTTGGAGTTGTGCAGAATAGGTAGCCTGACGTAGCTTTTTCAGGTCCAGATTTCCAGCTGCCGGAATTCTCCCTCTTTGTGTGAACCTTGCATATTATGAGAGAAAAGGCATTAGAATTACTCCAAAAAGCATTATTATGCATAAAAACAATCATAAATAACAGTAGGAAAACATGATGCAAAATGGATGTATCAACTCCCCCAAGCTTAGACCTCGCTTGTCCTCAAGCGAAAACCGAAATCGAAAAACATGTCCACATGCTTAGAGAGAGAGGTGTCGATAAAAACAAAATACAGACATAGAAGCATCATGTATATTATTATAACAACAACCAACTTTAATATAAAACTTTATCATAGAACTTTTATCATATAACTTCTCATGAACAAGTAACAATTCATCACAACATCGAAGTATAAAGCATAAATTCTATTGAAAACCAACAAACTATGTTCTCAGTCAACTTTGCAACTACAATTCATCATCTTTTCAGGAAGGGTCACGTATCAGAGCCTTTTTGGCAAGTCCACATACTCAACCATCATATAGCCTTCTATGATTGCTAACACTCACCGCATACACATGAGCAAAACGTTTCAACCGGACACATAGAAAGATAGGGGCTTAAAGTTTCGCCTCCCAACATACTCACCTCGAGGGTGATGTCAACAATAATAACTCATGCTACTCATATCCAACTGGATATATGTGCCTAGATCTTTCCTCACCACATGATGCTTGCCAAAAGAGAAAATAAAAAGGAATAGAGAGAAGAACTTTGACTCTTGCATAAAAGTAAATACATAAAAGTAAAGATAGGCCCTTCGCAGAGGGAAGCAGAGGTTGCCATGCGCTTATTTGTTTATATGCTCAATCTCTTAGTGCAAAAGAACGTCACATTATATTGCCCCATGTGATAGCAACCTTTATTATGCAGTCTGTCGCTTTTATTCTTTGCCATCACAAGTTCGTACAACGCTCAATTTTCTCTTACACTAAATGATCCAATACTTTTAGAAGCAATTTTTATTGCCCTATTTGCACCGATGACAACTTATTTGAAGGATCTTACTCAATCCATAGGTAGGTATGGTGGACTCTCATAATAAGATTTGGGTTTAACGGTTTTTGGATGCACAAGTAGTATCTCTACTTAGTGCGGAATTTTTGGCTAGCAAAGATGGGGGTAAGCACCACATGTTAAAGGATCTATGACAATATAACTTCTATGTGAATATGAACAAACATAAATCATTACGTTGTCTTCCTTGTCCAACGTCAACAATTTTGGCATATAATATTTTGGTGGGGGCTCACAATCACAAAAGATGTCCAGGATAGTGTATTTGCATGTGAATCTTCTCTTCCCTTATTAATTCTTTCATGAATTGCATCATTGACCAATGCTATGTTTGTCAATCTCCAATAAAATTTTCTACTTATACTCTTCCTTATGTGATGTCATTACTTACCATAAAATTAGCATTTGATCTTTTTCATTTATTTCCTTTCTTTTTATTGAACATGAAAGTAAAGAAAAAAAACTCAAACTAAACTTTATTATATATATATCTTGCACACGATTACAAAGATAGATCACTAAGCAAATACTCGAAAAGAAAGGATCGAACTAAACTTTTATTCATCTAAAGCAAAAGATAACTATGGATCGAACTAAGATAAGTAAAGGAAAAAGATAGTGGAGGTGATACGATACCGGGGCACCTCCCCCAAGCTTGGCACAAGCCAAGGGTAGTGCCCATACCCGATACTCAGGTTTCCTTTGGTGATGAAGAAGGAGGTGGTGGTGATGAAGTAGTGGCAATCTTATCCTTGGGTTTCGATGGCAAGGGCTCACCATCATAAGAGGAGGAGTGAGTCTCACGGGTCCTGCAACTGGCAGCCAAACTCATACCTTTAAACCTCGCCTCATATTCAAAGACTTGGGTTTGGAGATCATAGATCTGGCTTTGGAGGAAGTTGATTTGCTCGTTGAAGGTGAAGATGATGTCCTTCATGGACTTGCCATCCACCTTGAGATCACGGGTGTAGTCCGCAATCATGAGGTGATTGGCATTGAGTCCATGTTCTACCATCCCCTTGCACTGGAAGACTTCCTGCTCCATAGCTTCAAGCCTAGCTTCCACGGATCCCGTCCCCTTGGGGCACTACTAGGGAAAACCCTAGTAGTAGCGCTGGTTTTAGAGCTACTAGTAGCTCTTGTACAAGCGCTACCAGTAAGGCGCTACAACTAACTTGTAGCAGTAGCACTGGTTTTCCAGCGCTACTGCTACACTTAGTTAGCAGTAGCGCTCGTGTTGCAAAAGCGCTGCTGATAGTGCTAAGTAGCAGTAGCATTTCTTCTGGAAAGCGCTACTGCTTATTTTTCCTGTATTTTTAAAATTACAGCTTATTTTCGCTGTATTTGTATAGGTTTTATATACAGTACTTTCATCATATGATTTTATGACCATGATTAGTTAGTATATACAACTGTGTGTGAAATGAAGGTGGATTAGGTTCAAGTGGAGGCAACATGTGGTGCATGTCGAAAGTATACTACTAATCCAAACTTGATCTAGTTTGGATTAGTAGTATTTTCGATGTGCACCACATGTTGCCTCCACTTGAATCTAATCCGCCAACACAAGCTATTTAATCATCATCATAGTCATTACCACCAACACTAGCTATTTAATCATCATAGTCATAGTGTAGCACATCATCATCTTCAAACTCATTCTAGCTAGCTAATCACCACCAACACTAGCTACGGTAGCTATCTAATCACCACCAACACTAGCTAATAATAATCATCATAGTCATTACCACCAACACTAGCAATTTAATCATCATAGTCATAGTGTAGCACATCATCATCTTCAAACTCATTCTAGCTAGCTAATCACTCCTGCTACTCTCTCTCAGGTAAAATAGCATAAAACATGTGTAGCACTCCTGCTTCATCATATTGGAGCATGCAGATGAACCTGTCTCCTAATTGTGGGCTGCGCTTCTGATTGCTGCCCCCTAGTACATCTCTGCTGCGATCCTTCACAATTTTGCTCCAGTCTTTGACTATTAAGACTTGCTCGCTTCGAGAAATGATGAATGCACTCTGCTACTTCTTGAGCTTGCGTTGGTTTTTCCCGTGAAGACGAAAGGGTGATGCAGCAAAGTAGAGTAAGTATTTCCCTCAGTTTTGAGAACCAAGGTATCAATCCAGTAGGAGACAACACGCAAGTCACCGAATACCTGCACAAGCAAACACCAAACTTGCACCCAACGCGATAAGGTGTTGTCAATCCCTTTACGGTTACTCGCAAAAGTGAGATCTGATAAAGATAGATAAACGGCAAAGTAAATATTTTTGGTATTTTTGTTTTATAGATTGGAAAGTAAAATATTGCAAAATAGTAGATCGAAAACTCTTAGATTGGAAAGTAGAAGATTGTATGATGGAAAATAGACTCGGGGGCCATAGGTTTCACTAGAGGCTTCTCTCAAGATAGAAAATAATACGGTGGGTGAACAAATTACTGCCGAGAAATTGATAGAAAAGCGCAAAGTTATGATGATATCTAAGGCAATGATCATGAATATAGGCATCACGTCCGTGTCTAGTAGACTGAAACGATTCTGCATCTACTACTATTAATCCACACATCGACCGACTCCTGCCTGCATCTAGAGTATTAAGTTCATGAAGAACAAAGTAACGCATTGAGAAAGATGACATGATGTAGAGGAATTAACTCAATCAATATGATGATAACCCCATCTTTTTATCCTCGATGGCAACAATACAATACGTGCCTTGCTGCCCCTACTGTCACTGGGAAAGGACACCGCAAGATTGAACCCAAAGCTAAGCACTTCTCCCATTGCAAGAAAAACCAATCTAGTTGGCCAAACCAAATCGATAGTTCGAAGAGACTTGCAAAGATATCAAATCATGCATAAAAGAATTCAGAGAAGATTCAAATAATATTCATAGATAAGCTGATCATAAATCCACAATTCATCGGATCTCGGCAAACACACTGCAAAAAAGTATTACATCGAATAGATCTCCAAGAACATCGAGGAGAACGTGGTATTGAGAATCAAAGAGAGAGAAGAAGCCATCTAGCTACTAGCTATGGACCCGTAGGTCTGAGGTAAACTACTCATGCTTCATAGGAAGGGCAATGGTGTTGATGTAGAAGCCCTCCATGATCGAATCCCCCTCCGGCAGGACGCCGGAAAAGGCCCCTAGATGGGATCTCACGGGTACAGAAGGTTCCGGCGGTGGAAAAGTCTTTTCGTGGATGCCTCTGGTGGTTTGGGCATATAAGAGTATATATAGGCGAAAGAATTAGGTCAGGAGACGCATGAGGGGCCCACAAGGGTGGGGGGCGCGCCCTCCGTCCTTGTGGCCGCCTCGTGGCTTCTCTGACTTGCACTCCAAGTCCTCTGGTTTCCTTTTGGTCCAAGAAAGATCATCACGAAAGTTTTATTCCGTTTGGTATTCCTTTTCTGCGAAACTCAAAAACAGGGAAAAAATAGGAACTGGCACTGGGCTCTAGGTTAATTAGTTAGTCCAAAAAATAATATAAAATAGCATATTAATGCATATAAAACATCCAAAACAGATAATATAATAGCATGGAACAATCAAAAATTATAGATACGTTGGAGACGTATCAAGCATCCCCAAGCTTAATTCCTGCTCGTCCTCGAGTAGGTAAATGATAAAAACAGAATTTTTGATGTGGAATGCTACCTAACATATTTATCCATGTAATTTCTTTATTGTGGCATGAATGTTCAGATCCGTATGATTAAAAACAAAAGTTTAATATTGACATAAAAACAATAATACTTCAAGCATACTAACAAGATAATTATGTCTTCTCAAAATAACATGGCCAAAGAAAGCTTATCCCTACAAAATCATATAGTCTGGCTATGCTCCATCTTCATCACACAAAATACTCAAATCATGCACAACCCCAGTTTTAGCCAAGCAATTGTTTCATACTTTACTATTCTCAAACTTTTTCAACTTTCACGCAATACATGTGCGTGAGCCATGGACATAGCACTATAGGTGGAATAGAAGGTGGTTGTGGAGAAGACAAAAAGAGGGAGATAGTCTCACATCAACTAGGCGTATCAACGGGCTATGGAGATGCCCATCAATAGATATCAATGTGAGTGAGTAGGGATTGCCATGCAATGGATGCACTAGAGCTATAAGTTTATGAAAGCTCAAAAAAGAAAACTAAGTGGGTGTGCATCCAACTTGCTTTCTCATGAAGACCTAGGGCAATTTGAGGAAGCCCATCATTGGAATATACAAGCCAAGTTCTATAATGAAAAATTCCCACTAGTATATGAAAGTGACAACATAGGAGACTCTCTATCATGAAGATCATGGTGCTACTTTGAAGCACAAGTATGGAAAAAGGATAGAAACATTGCCCCTTCTCTCTTTTTCTCTCATTTTTTTCTTTCTTTTTTTCTTTTTTTTTTCTTTTTTCTTTCTTCTTTTTTTTCTTTTTTTTTCTCACATGGGACAATGCTCTAATAATGAAAATCATCATACTTCTATTTACTTACAACTCAAAAATTACAACTCGATACTAGAACAAAATATGACTCTATATGAATGCCTCCGACGGTGTACCGGGATGTGCAATGAATCAAGAGTGACATGTATGAAAGAATTATGAACGGTGGCTTTGCCACAAATATGATGTCAACTACATGATCATGCAAAGCAATATGACAATGATGATGCGTGTCATAATAAACGGAACGGTGGAAAGTTGCATGGCAATATATCTCGGAATGGCTATGGAAATGCCATAATAGGTAGGTATGGTGGCTGTTTTGAGGAAGGTATATGGTGGGTTTATGGTACCGGCGAAAATTGCGTGGCACTAGAGAGGCTAGCAAAGGTGGAAGGGTGAGAGTGCGTATAATCCATGGACTCAGCATTAGTCATAAAGAACTCACATACTTATTGCAAAAATCTATTAGTCATCAAAACAAAGTACAAGACGCATGCTCCTAGGGGAAGGGTTGGTAGGAGTTAACCATCGCGCGATCCCGACTTCCACACAAAGGATGACAATCAAAAAATATCTCATGCTCCAACTTCGTTACATAACGGTTCACCATATGTGCATGCTACGGGACTCACAAACTTTAACACAAGTATTTCTCAAATTCACAACTACTCACTAGCATGACTCTAATATCACCATCTTCATATCTCAAAACAATCATAAGGAGTCAAATTTCTCATAGTATTCAATGCACTTTATATGAAAGTTTTTATTATATCCCTCTTGGATGCCTATCATATTAGGACTAAATTTATAACCAAAGAAAATTACCATGCTGTTTTAAAGACTCTCAAAATAATATAAGTGAAGCATGAGAGTTCATCAATTTCTAAAATAAAGCCACCGCCGTTCTCTAAAAAGATGTAAGTGAAGCACTAGAGCAAAATTGCCTAGCTCAAAAGATATAAGTGAAGCACAAAGAGTATTCTAATAAATCATGATTCATGTGTGTCTCTCTCAAAAGGTGTGTACAGCAAGGATGATTGTGGCAAACTAAAAAGCAAAGACTCAAATCATACAAGACGCTCCAAGCAAAACACATATCATGTGGTGAATAAAAATATAGCCTCAAGTAAAGTTACCGATAGACGAAGGCGAAAGAGGGGATGCCTTCCGGGACATCCCCAAGCTTAGGCTCTTGGTTGTCCTTGAATATTACCTTGGGGTGCCTTGGGCATCCCCAAGCTTAGGTTCTTGCCACTCCTTATTCCATAGTCCATCAAATCCTTACCCAAAACTTGAAAACTTCACAACACAAAACTCAACAGAAAATCTCATAAGCTCCGTTAGTATAAGAAAATAAATCACCACTTTTGGTACTGTTGTGAACTAATTATTTATTTATATTGGTGTAATATCTACTGTATTCCAACTTTTCCATGGTTCATACCCCCCGATATTACCCATAGATTCATCAAAATAAGCAAACAACACATAGAAAACAGAATCTGTCAAAAACAGAACAGTCTGTAGCAATATGGAAATCTAGAATACTTCTGTAACTCCAAAAATTCTGAAAAATTAGGAAGACCTAAGCAATTTGTTTATTAATCTTCTGCATAAAGAATCAACTCAAAATCACTCTTCTGTGAATTATAAAAATTATTTTCCTGGGCGCAAAAGTTTCTGTTTTTCAGCAAGATCAAATCAACTATCACCGTAAGCTATCTCAAAGGTCTTGCTTGGCACAAACACTAATTAAAACATAAAACCACATCTAACCAGAGGCTAGATGAATTATTTATTGAAAAACAGCAAGGAAAAATATTGGGTTGTCTCCCAACAAGCGCTTTTCTTTAAAGCCTTTTAGCTAGGCATTGTTAATTTTGATGATGCTCATATGAAAGGCAAGAATTGAAGCAGAAAGAGAGCATCATAAAGTACGTGAAAAACACATCTAAGTCTAACATACTTCCTATGCATAGGCATCTTATAGGCAAACAAATTATCAAGGCAAGAAAATCCTAGCATATGCAAGGAAGAAGAAAGAAATAATAGCAATCTCAACATAACGAGAGGAAATTTAGTAACATAAAAATTTCTACAACCATATTTTCCTCTCTCATAATAATTAAATATGGGATCATAATCAAATTCAACAATATAGCTATCACATAAAATATTCTCAACATGATCCACATGCATGCAAAGTTGACACTCTTCCAAAATAGTGGGATTAACATAAAATAAAGTCATTACTTCTCCAAGCCCACTTTTATCAAAAATTTCATAAGATCGATCAATCTCCAAAATAGTGGGATCTAAATTTGACACTCTTCCAAACCCACTTTCAGTATTATTGCAAACATTATTATCGATCTCATATTCATCATGGGGCTTAAATAAATTTTCAAGATCATAAGAAAAATCACCCCAATCATGATCATTGCAACAAGTAGTGGACCTAGCAAAACTAGCATCCCCAAGCTTAGGGTTTTGCATATCATTAGAACAACTAACATTAATAGAATTTATAGTAGAACCATTGCAATCATGCTTTTTATTCAAGGAGCTATCGTGAATCACTTCATAAATTTCTTCATCACAATTTTCAGATTCACGAATTTCAAGCAAAACTTCATAAAGATAATCTAGTGCACTCAACTCACTAGCAATAGGTTCATCATAATTGGATCTCTTAAAAAGATTAGCAAGTGGATGAGGATCCATAAACCTTTGTTTCTGTTTTTCAATAAACACACAATTTTACCAAGCGAACAAGCAAACAAACCAAGTAAGACATAAGGGCAAACGAAAAGAAGGCAAATAAAAAGATGAACGGAAGAAGGGCGAAGAAAAGGCAAATCTTTTCGAAAATCGTTTTACAAGTGGGGGAGAGGAAAACGAGAGGCGAATGGCGAATAATGTAATGCGAGAGATGAGAGTTTATGATGGGTACTTGGTATGTCTTGACTTGGTGTAGATCTCCCGGGCAACGGCGCCAGAAATTCATCCTGCTACTTCTTGAGCTTGCGTTGGTTTTTTCCCTTGAAGAGGAAAGGGTGATGCAGCAAAGTAGAGTAAGTATTTCCCTCAGTTTTGAGAACCAAGGTATCAATCCAGTAGGAGACAACACGCAAGTCACCGAATAACTGCACAAACAAACACCAAACTTGCACCCAACGCGATAAGGGGTTGTCAATCCCTTCACGGTTACTCGCAAAAGTGAGATCTGATAAAAATAGATAAACGGTAAAGTAAATATTTTTGGTATTTTTTTTTATAGATTGGAAAGTAAAAGATTGCAAAATAGTAGATCAGAAACTCTTAGATTGGAAAGTAGAAGATTGTATGATGGAAAATAGACCCGGGGGCCATAGGTTTCACTAGAGGCTTCTCTCAAGATAGAAAATAATACGGTGGGTGAACAAATTACTGTCGAGCAATTGATAGAAAAGCGCAAAGTTATGACGATATCTAAGGCAATGATCATGAATATAGGCATCACGTCCATGTCAAGTAGACCAAAACAATTCTACATCTACTACTATTACTCCACACATCGACTGACTCCTGCCTGCATCTAGAGTATTAAGTTCATGAAGAACAGAGTAACGCATTAAGAAAGATGACATGATGTAGAGGAATTAACTCAAGCAATATGATGAAAACCCCATCTTTTTATCCTCGATGGCAACAATACAATACGTGCCTTGCTGCCCCTACTGTCACTAGGAAAGGACACCGCAAGATTGAACCCAAAGCTAAGCACTTCTCCCATTGCAAGAAAAACCAATCTAGTTGGCCAAACCAAATCGATAGTTTGAAGAGACTTGCAAAGATATCAAATCATGCATAAAAGAATTCAGGGAAGATTCAAATAATATTCATAGATAAGCTGATCATAAATCCACAATTCATCGGATCTCGGCAAACACACCACATAAAAGTATTACATCGAATAGATCTCCAAGAACATCGAGGAGAATGTGGTATTGAGAATCAAAGAGAGAGAAGAAGCCATCTAGCTACTAGCTATGGACCCGTAGGTTTGAGGTAAACTACTCACGCTTCATCGGAAGGGCAATGGTGTTGATGTAGAAGCCCTCCGTGATCGAATCCCCCTCCGGCAGGACGCCGGAAAAGGCCCCTAGATGGGATCTCACGGGTACAGAAGGTTACGGTGGTGGAAAAGTCTTTTCGTGGATGCCTCTGGTGGTTTGGGCATAGAAGAGTATATATAGGCGAAAGAATTAGGTCAGGAGATGCACGCGGGGCCCACAAGGGTGGGGGCCGCGCCCTACCCCCCTGGGCGTGCCCTCCGTCCTTGTGGCCACCTCGTGGCTTCTCTGACTTGCACTCCAAGTCCTCTGGTTTCCTTTTGGTCCAAGAAAGATCATCGCGAAAGTTTTATTCCGTTTGGACTCCGTTTGGTATTCCTTTTCTGCGAAACTCAAAAATAGAGAAAAAATAGGAACTGGCACTGGGCTCTAGGTTAATAGGTTAGTCCCAAAAAAATGTAAAATAGCATATTAATGCATATAAAGCATCCAAAATAGATAATATAATAGCATGGAACAATCAAAAATTATAGATACGTTGGAGACGTATCACACTCATGTGCAATGCAGGATATCTTGGCCGCAAGCTAACCATTGTCATGCGACCTTTAGGCTCGATCCAACGAGGCACAACACTCATCGGGAGTCCCTGTTGAAGAACGTCATAGTAACATACTTAGCAATGAAGTTTAGCTTAAAAAATAATGTATGCGAAAGATGCACTAAGGACAAATAGTAAAAATCTTACCATCTTTCCTAAATAGATGTGACCGTAGTTCAATACGCACACTAGTGGTCGCATGTTTTGAGTACTAATATCTCGAAGCCCAGGAAAATAACCTGTCTTGACAATATCAAGATCCTCAAGCCATGAAACATAATGACCTATCTCCTCGCAGTTTAGTTCAGCCCCGGGACAGTAGTAGGTGCTGTCTACCAAGCGCCGGACAGGTTTGCTTGAATGGAAATAAGCTGTCAATAGAAATTAGTTGTCAACTATTTTGAAATAAAAAATATAAATTACTTAATGAATATGGTTGAGAAACTCACATAATGGTTGAACTGGAGGCGTCTGCACATCGACCCAGATGTCGATATTACCTTCAATTTCATCTTCTAGACGAATATCAAAGGTGATAAGCATATTAGGCTCAAATGCATAAGCCTTGCATAGTGCTCTCCAATTTTTGCATTCAAAATAGGAGTAGGTGTCTGCATTGTATAATTTTGCGGCAAAAGTATAACCATGCTCGGTCCTCAACTGAACTCTCTTTACCTCCATACTTTCCATAGTACTGAAACCAATCTTATCCAAGACATACATTCTTGCATGGCAGGGGATACGCTAGTAGAATAGTAGAAAAATAAAATTATAAGTTGAAGCAAAAGAAGCAGAAGTCATGCTTAATTACGAAAAAAGACTTGTCATTGTGACTTACTGTATCCACTTCGAAGTTCTCATCCAGCATGATGCTGAAGCGCCTACCACCAACTAGGTGAGGCCTGTCGCACAGGCCGCGCTCGTCTTCGCAATATTCGCACATAACGAATTCCCTTTCATCGTCATACATTTCCTATGTTCATAGTTGAAACATTAACTGAAAATCGATCGAAGGCAACTACCAGGAAACTCAACACACAGATCACTATTACTCAATATGCAACGGGTTGACTTTAGGTCTGTCGAGTCTTCCTTCCTAAACTCTCATCTCACGTATATGGTGGGCACTCCCTCTCTGATATTGCGACCGTCGGTGATGGTCGCTACTCCTCCTTTCCCTAGTGCATTACAAATATCTAGCACAAGGAAAAGAAGGCGAAGCGACCCCCATGACAACAGTCGGCATTCTTCTTCTCTCATATATGGTGGACACTCCCTCACCGATTTTTTGACTGTCGATGATGGTCGCTACTCCTTCTTCCCCTAGTGCATAACAAAGGTCTAGCACAAAGAGAAGAAGGAGAAGCGACCCCCACGACAATAGTCGGCATTCTTCTTCTCTCATATATGGTGGAGACTCTCCCTCACTGATTTTTTGACTGTCATGTATGGAGCCCCGACAGACTTAAACTCAACTCAAAATGTTGTCTAATTCTCTTTCTAGCAAATCCGGTACACTCGATATTTCCTACATATTCTAGCACAAGTTATGCTTAAATTCACGGAAAAATCCGGCATGACCTTTGCTAAAATAGGACATATCGAGCGCCTAAAATTTGCCGGAACGGAAATGAATCAACACTCCGGCAAAACATAGGCCACTCGGAAATGAATCAACACTTCGCACATGAGCATAAACTGGTGCTCATTGCATTTCAATGGTTCAATATTGACAAAAACATTTCAATATATCTTATAACCCGAACATTTCATTTGGTTAAGAAGCATAACTAAATACCCTAGTTCTACTTTATTCAACACCGAGGAGTGGAGAAGGAGGAGGTGGACTTTTAGCTCACCGACTCGGGTGTAGAGGAAGTAGAGGTAGCTCGGATGACGATCACTCCAAGGAGACACGACTCTACAAAGCCTGCATATTCCACCGAGTAAAATTTTAATTAGATCATCAAATCTCATATAGCATTCTTTGATGACAAAGTGATAATGACATAAATTCAACTAGTTCAACTAAGCACTTACTAAAAATAAACTAGTTCTATTAATTTTCTTACTAAAAATAAACTAGTTCTATAGTAAAATTTTAATAAATCATAGAATCTCATATACCTAAATTTTCTTACTAAAAATAAACTAGTTCTATTAATTCAACTAGTTCAACTAAGCACTTACTATAAATAAAAATAATTAATTTTCTTGCTAATTCAACTAGTTCTATTAACCACCTCCTAATTAAATAAACTATTTCTATTAAACACTTACTAAAAAATAGTAAAAAAACTACATTATACAAGAACAGTATGGTGGGATGAAGGGAGGAGGGAGGAGGAGGAGGGAGGAGGGGGTGGGAGGAGGAGGAGAGAGGAGGGGGGAGGGGGAGGAGGGGGCGACCGAAGAAGGAGGTGGGAGGAGGGGGTGGGAGGAGGGAGGAGAGAGGAGGGGGCGGGCCGGAGGAGGAGGGAGGGGCGCGGTGGAGGAGGGAGGAGGGGGCGGCCAAAGGAGGAGGGGGTGGCCGGAGGAGGAGGGAGGGGCACGGTAGAGAGGAGGGAGGAGGAGGAGGGAGGTGAGAGGAGGAGGAGGGAGGAGGGAGGAGGAGGGATGGAGGGACTACCTCAGTGGAGGAGGAGCAGGAGCGGCGGCGGCGGCGGGCGACGACGGTGGTCGCGGAACGGCGGCAGCGGCGGACGACGAGGGGTGCGGGGGAGCGAGAGTGAGAGTGGAGAGGGAGAGTGGGGGCGCGCAACCGGTTGGATAAGGTGCTTAGTAGTAGCGCGCGTTAGGATAAAGCGCTACTGCTAAAACCCATAGCAGCAGCGCTTTTAACTCGAGAAGCGCTACTGCTACGCCTGTAGCAGTAGCGCTTTCTGCAAAACGCGCTACTGCTAAGGCTAAGCATGTAAAAAAATCAAAAAATACATTGGTCATCAATGATCTTTTTGTGTAGAATCTAAATTATCAATAGGAATCTTCCCCGGTTTAAGAACCGGCGAAGATTCCTATTGCGGCCACAGATCCTACACATAGAGTTCAATGAAGACCAAGTGGTTGTGATGGTTTGAGAAGCACCATATTTAAGGTGGTAAACATTCTGTTCGCGGAGCGAGCTGGGACTAAACTTTGGTCTTATTAGGAGGGGACTGAATTTAGCAGTAGCGCTGGTTAGAGGAAAAGCGCTATTGCTAAGATCAATAGCAGTAGCGCTTTTAACGAATGAGCGCTACTAGTATCTCTAGCCTACCTGGAACTGTCTGGCAATTGTAGTAGTAGCGTGTTTTCTAGCTACAGCACTACTGCTATGCTCATAGTAGCAGCGCTCGTTCTGCCCAAGCGCTACTGCTATTTAGCAGCAGCGCTTCCTTTTTAAAAGCGCTACTAGTGAGCTCCTGTGTATAAGCATTTCCCTAGTAGTGGGGACTTGCACATCGCGGATGTGCAGCACCCCCTCATGCATCTGGATGGCCTAAGGGTGCTGCATCACCTCCCGCAAATATGGGTTGATGATGTTCTCGAAGAACTTGTCCTTGGAGGAGCTTGAAGCGGCCATGGTGGATTGGATCTGTCAGAAAACAGCAAGGAAAAGAAAACAGATGATTTCTCCATGATACGGTGGTTAATAGGTTCGGGGGGTATATAAAGATTTTTTTTATCTTGGGAAACAAGCAAACGAAAGAAAAACGGAGTCCGGAAGGTAACCGAGGTGGGCACAACCCACCTTGGCGCGCCTGGCAAGCCAGGCGCGCCCTGGTGTCTTGTGCCCACCAGGGGTGCCTTCCTGATTGTTTCTATTTTCCTAATTTTTGTTATATTCCAAAACTGACAAAAAATATTTTTGCGGATTTTTTGGAGTCCGTTTACTTACCGTATCACGCACCTCCTCTTTTTCTGTTATTCTGGAGTGTTTCGGAAGGTTTCCTTTATGTGTTCTTCCGGTGTCATAGTTTGGATAATATTGCTTTCAACATTAATGGGCGTACCTGAGATATAATGTTTTACTCGTTGCCCATTAACAACCTTCGGGTTAGTACCTTCGGCATTATTTATCTTGATGGCTCCGGATCGATAAGCCTCCTCGATAACATAAGGTCCTTCCCATTTGGAGAGGAGTTTTCCTGCAAAGAACTGAAACGAGAGTTGTACAAAAGAACATATTCTTCAACTTTGAACTCACGCTTTTGCATTCTTTTGTCATGCCATCTTTTAACTTTTTTTAAATAACTTGGCATTTTCATAGCCTTGGGTTCTCCATTCATCTAGTGAGCGAATATCAAATAACCTCTTTTCACCGGCAAGTTTGAAATCATAGTTGAGTTCTTTAATTGCCCAATATGCTTTATGTTCTAACTCAAGAGGCAAATGACAAGCTTTTCCATAAATCATTTTATATGGAGACATACCCATAGGATTTTTATATGCTGTTCTATAAGCCCAAAGTGCATCATCTAACTTCTTAGACCAATTCTTACGGGGCCTATTGACAGTTTTTCGTAATATTAATTTTATTTCTCTATTGCTAAGTTCAACTTGACCACTAGACTGAGGATGATAAGGTGATGCAATTCTATGGTTAACATCATATTTAGCAAGCATTTTACGAAAGCACCATGAATAAAATGTGAACCACCATCAGTCATTAAATATCTAGGAACTCCAAACCTTGGGAAAATGACTTCCTTAAGCATTTTAATAGAGGTGTTGTGATCAGCACTACTAGTTGGAATAGCTTCTACCCACTTAGTAACATAATCAACATCAACCAAAATATGTGTATACCCATTAGAGGAAGGAAAAGGTCCCATGTAATCAAATCCCCAAACATCAAATGGTTCAACAGCAAGAGAATAATTCATAGGCATTTCCTGACGCTTACCAATATTACCAATTCTTTGACATTCATCACAAGATAAAGCAAACTTACGGGCATCCTTGAAGAGAGTAGGCCAATAAAAACCAAATTGCAATACCTTGTGAGCAGTTCTATCTCCCGCATGATGTCCTCCATAAGCTTCGGAGTGACATTTCCGTAGGATTTGTCCCTGTTCATGCTCAGGTACACAACGTCTAATAATACCATCTACTCCTTCTTTATAAAGATGTGGGTCATCCCAAAAATAATGTCTTAAATCATAGAAGAATTTTTTCTTTTGTTGGTATGTGAAGCTAGGAGGTATATATTTAGCAACAATATAATTGGCATAGTCAGCTGTGACGCCCCCGGCTTAATCGCGCGCTAATCATACACGCAAATGCACACGATCAAGCCTAAGGACTCACGGGAAGATATCACAACACAACTCTAAAACATAAATAAAGTCATACAAGCTTTATATTACAAGCCAGGGGCCTCGAGGGCTCGAATACATAAGCTTGCGAACAAGCGTCAGCGGAAGCATCAGATATCTGAGTACAGATATGAAATAGAAACAGAAAGGCCTTTAGAAAGGCGGGGCAAAATAAAAACACTACGATCGAAAGGCGTAGGCCTCCTGCCTGGGACCCTCCGATCCTACTCCTGGTCGTCAGTCAACTCGTAGTAGTATCCATCCTCTGGGTAGTAGTAGTAGCGATCGTCGGGGCATCTGTCTCAGGGGGCTCCGTCCTCTGGTCACGTCAAACTGATATGGGGAGAAAAAGGAAAACAAAGCAACCGTGAGTACTCTGAAGTACTCAGCAAGCAAGGATCTACACTACATATGCAACATTATCAAGGGGAGGCTGTATATGTGGACTGGGCTGCAGAAATGCCAGAATAGAGAGAAGGCCTAGTCCTATCGAAGACTAGCATCTTCAGAGGTCTTGCAGCATTAGAAGAGTGTAGACAGTACCATATAATGTAGCAGTATCATTAAGTCTCAACCTCACCCAGAGATCCTTTCTCGACTCCCTGCGAGAAAGCAATCCCAGAGCCATACATTCATCAACCTCGTCCTGAGATCCCTTCTCGACTCCCTGCGAGAAGCAATCCCAGAGCCATATATACAGGTCTCATCACAGGTATCCAGTTCTAAATTGTATCAATCAGGATACAACTCCGAGTGTCCTTTACCGTAGGACCGGCTATCGATAGAAATGTTCTTCCCTGCAGGGGTGCACCAACTTACCCAACACGCTCGATTAACTTCGGCCGGACACACTTTCCTGGGTCATGCCCGGCCTCGGCCAAACAACACATCGCAACCCTACCTACAACTCAGCAGAGAGGTCCCCGCCGGTCTACATCCTAAGCGCAAGGGGGTCTTGGCCATCGCCCCTCGCCCTCCGGGTCGTTGTGTACATGGCCCAGATCCAAGCACCACCGAAATGGCGCCAATCACTCCATGCCGCACTGCTGAACTGGACGTCTGACAGAGCTTTCGGCTGATGCATACGATGCAGAACGCCCATACTATGCCCACGTGATGGTTAGTGCTATCAGACCAGAGGTCTGCTCGGATCAAATATCCAAATCGTTAGGACTAGGGCTTGCGGTAACGAGCAGAGACTCACGAAAGATGTGACCCCGTCGCCCCGTCTCGAGGACTTGCGGCAAGGGCCAAGAATGCCCGGCCGCGCCTCGTATTCACCACTCGGGCACCACACTGGCAACCCGCCTTCACATCACACGCGGGTACCCCTCAGGGTCGACCCGCTTTTCCAAGTAACATTGTAAGGTCCAAGTATCCGTGTGTCCATAACATCAGGGAATCCGAGGTATCACCCTCATTGAATTCCCACTCGATGTATCCATCAAGGTGAACTAGGAGGAATCACCCTCACTGGGTCCACACTTGAGGTGTTGTACGACAGCGTCGTTATCGGAAGCAGTGAAGGAGGAATCACCCTCGATGACCACGACCGAATAGCTACTCTACAGAGTTAACATCAGAAGTGCTACAAGAGGTTTCACCCTCGGCACTCGATAGTAACGCTGCAGTGTCGTTACAACTAAGGGGGGTGATGTGCGGTGTCGGGTCCTGGTCTTCAATCCCATTGATCGGGTCTTCTGACGATCCAGCGCGGCAGTCGGGATAAGTGGGGTCACTGATAGGTCTCTACCCAGCCTAGACTAAGCAGTTTAGGATATGCAGATAAATATCTACAGTAGGTTACAATGAACAGGCTATGCATCAGAATAGGTAAAGCAGCAGCAGCAGCAGCAATTCTAATGCAAGCATGGGAATATAGAATGGGCGATATCGGGATGATCAAAGGAGGGGCTTGCCTGGTTGCTCGGCGGCAAGGGCAAGGTCGTCTATGGTGTCT
The DNA here is from genome assembly GCA_011799875.1 of Thinopyrum elongatum. NCBI lineage: Eukaryota > Viridiplantae > Streptophyta > Magnoliopsida > Poales > Poaceae > Thinopyrum > Thinopyrum elongatum. Next base: position 16,555,814 of record CM022297.1, on the reverse strand, counting down.
TCGGGATCCGGAGCTGCGTCGGTCTCGGGGACGACGTCAGGGTCGGGGGCTATCGAGAGAGAAGAGGGGGAGGAAACAGTATAAATATATAGCAAACATGAGCATGACAAATACGATACACGGTGCTAGGGGTAGTCTAACGCAGCATCTCACGTAACAGACGGAGCGGGAGAATATCTGACGATATTTCCCGGGTCTTTGGAATTATCGGACAGAGGATAAGAGGGGAACGGTTGCAAGTTCGGATAGTTAGGGACGCGTGACGGACGAACGGACCGCGTATTCAGATTCGTCTCGTCGTTCTGAGCAACTTTCATGTACAAAGTTTTTCGATCTGAGTTACGGATTATTTAATATGATTTTCTAAAGTTTTTATTAATTTCTGGAATTTAATTAATTATTTAAATTAACATTATCCGAAACAGTGTCTTGCTGACGTCAGCATGACGTCAGCATGACATCAGCATGACATCAGCAGTCTGTTAAGATTAATTAGGGTTTAATTAAGTTAATCACAGATTAATTAGTTAGTTTAATTAAACAGAGTTAATTAGGTTAATTATATAATTAATTATCTATTTCTTTTAATTCTTTTTTTTTATTCCAGGGCAGGCCCCACATGGCAGTGGCCCGGGGCGGACACGTCCGCGGCCAGGCCCATTCGGGGCCGGACAGGTCCGGCCAATGGAGCGGGTCAACACGCACCCGCGCGGCGACGCGGCTACGGGCGCGCGCCGGCGCGGGGAGTGGCGAGGCGACGCCGAGTGGCGCGCGGGCGCAGGCGGCAAGCTGGGCTCGGCGGCAGCTGGCGAGCAGCGGCGTGCGCGGGCGGCGAGCAGCTCGCGGAGCAGCAGTAGCAGCGCGGGCGGTGGCGCAAGACAGCGGCAGCAGCGAGGCTGCGCGGGCGAGGCGTGCGGCGAGCGAGGCGAGCACAGAGGGACGCGGGGGGGCACGAAGTGGCGCAGCGAGCGCGGCCATCGGCGTGGGCGGGCGAGCCAGGGCGCGGCCGGAGTGCGGCGACCGGGACGGGCGACGGGGACGGGGAGAGAGAGGGAGGCGGCGGCGGGGCTCACATTCGTTGCCGGGGTTCGGGGGCCGGCGAGGCTCGGGGTAGCCGTTGAGGGGGAGGACGAGGAGGCGGCGGGGTTCGGCGGTCCAGCGAGGGAGGGCAGCGACGGCGACGAGGGAGGCGGCGAGCGCAGGCTCCGGGGAGGAGGCGAGGCGTCGGCGGCTGGCGGTCCGACGAGGTGGCGAAGGGGCGCCGGCTTGGTGGCGTCGAACGGCGACGGGGAGCGGGGCGGCGCGGTCGCCGGGGTCGCCGCCCCTCGATCTGGATCGGGTCGGGGGAAGCAGAGGAGCGAGGGAAGAGTGCGGGGTGGGCTAGGGTTTGCTGGCCTCCAGGGGGAGGCCATATAGGGAGGGAGTGGGCCGGCCGGCTGGGCCTTGGCCCAGTTGGGCCGGGGGGGGGCTTTTCCTTTTTCTTTTCTTTTCTCTTTTTATTTATCCATACCCCTGTTTTGTAAATAGTTAGGGCTCAAATTGAATTTTGTAAAACATGTGACCTGGTCCATAAATACCAGTGCTTTATTTCCTAACACCTAAAATTAGTTTGGGCAAAACATCATTTCATACTTAAATTAGATTTAATAAATGGTTATTAAATATTGTTTTTAGTCGCTGTTTGAAGATGTTTGAGTCACTTACCCAACTCCAATGATGTTGGTTTCAATTTTAGAATTGTCTCTGATTTATTTGCTATTTAATGAACAATTTAGTTTCTATGTTGGACAACTTTTATTTTCCACTTTAATTTAATTTGAATTTGAGTTAGAAGTTGAAATGCATTATGATGCAAATGATGATCATGCACTGTTAAACATGATGACATGGCATAATCAAAAAGGGTGATTACTGTAGTTAACCACTGGGGGTGTTACAAATCTCCCCTACTAACAAGAATTCTCGTCCCGAGAATTAAGAAGTAGAAGGAAAAAGTTCGGGGTATTCCGCACGAAGATTATCCTCGCGTTCCCAAGTGGCTTCATCTTCAGTATGATTTGACCACTGCACTTTGAGGAACTTGGTAACCTTCTGACGGGTTCGACGTTCAGCTTCATCGAGGATGCGGATCGGATGCTCCTTATAAGAAAGATCATCTTGCAATTCAAGCATCTCGTGATCCACAGATCGGTGCGGAGATTCCTTGAAGCATTTACGAAGTTGCGACACATGGAAGACGTCGTGGATATGAGAGAATTGCGGCGGCAATTCCAATTTATATGCCACCTGACCACGTCTTGCAATAATGCGGAAAGGACCAATGTAGCGTGGAGCTAACTTGCCCTTGATTCCAAAACGGTGAGTGCCCTTCATAGGGGTGACACGTAGATAAGCTTGATCACCAGGTTGATAAGTCAAACCCCATCGTTTGCGATCATAGTTGCTCTTCTGGCGGTCCTGAGCCGCCTTGAGATTTTCACGGATGATATGGACTTGTTCTTCGGCGTGTTGAATAATATCCGGTCCAACAAGAGGTCGTTCCCCAGTTTCTGACCAATTCAGAGGGGTTCGACACTTACGTCCATAGAGAACTTCAAAGGGGGCCATTTTCAGACTAGCTTGATAGCTGTTGTTATAAGAGAACTCGGCATATGGAAGAGATTCTTCCCACTTCTTGCCGAAAGAAACAACACAAGCTCGTAGCATGTCTTCAAGCACTTGATTAACTCGTTCAACTTGGCCTTGGGATTGAGGATGATAAGCTGAACTCCAGGTAATATGAGTTCCCATAGCCTTTTGGAAACTTTCCCAGAAATGACCAGTGAATATGCTGCCACGGTCTGAACTGATCTCTTTCGGAATACCGTGGAGTGAAACAATTCTGGAGATATATAACTCTGCTAACTGACTAGCAGTGATCGTCTCCTTGACAGGCAGAAAGTGTGCAACTTTAGAGAGTTGGTCGACGACGACAAGAATAGCATCGTGACCCTTCTGTGACCTGGGAAGTCCTGTAACGAAATCCATCTGAACCTTATCCCATTTCCATAAAGGAATAGGAAGTGGTTGCAGAATTCTAGCAGGCTTCTGATGTTCTGCTTTAACGCGTCGACACACATCACATTCAGCAACATATCGAGCAATGTCTTGCTTCATTCTAGACCACCAGTACCTTTGACGGAGATCACGATACATCTTGGTGCTACCCGGATGAATAGACTGCGGGGTATCATGTGCCTCCTTCATGACTTTATCAGTCATAAGCTCAAAGCGAGGTACTACAATGCGGTCTCTGAAATACAAGGTTCCATCTTCAGACAGCGAGAAATCCCTGTACTTTACAAGGTGAAGGTCTTTCTTCATCAGATCAATTTCAGCATCTTTAGCTTGCGCATTCTTAACAGCTTTCTCAAGGTCTGGTTCAACAACCAAGGTTTTTAGGTATCCTTGGGGAACTATCTCGAGATTTAGCTTTCGAAGCCCTTCATACAGAAGTGGTTGCTCTAGCTGAACCTCAAGTTCGCAGCAATAGGATTTACGGCTCAACGCATCAGCCATTACATTAGCCTTGCCAGGGGTATAGGATATACCCAAGTCATAGTCCGCAATGGTCTCCATCCATCTTTGCTGACGGAGATTCAGAGATGGCTGAGTGAACAAGTACTTCAAACTTTTATGATCCGTGTAGATCTCGCAACGATTACCGAGGAGATAATGTCGCCACAACTGCAGTGCATAGATGACAGCAGCTAGTTCTAGATCATGTACCGGATAATTCTCTTCATGCGGTCGCAACTGACGAGAGCCATAGGCAATCACTTTACGCTCTTGCATTAGGATACAGCCTAATCCTTCACGGGATGCGTCACAATAGATCACAAAGTCTTTGCGAGAATCTGGAGGAGCAAGTACTGGGGTATTGTAACGGATTGACATCTGCCCCAGTGGATAAAGAATGTACTCTGGATGTATCCCTGCTCGAACAGCTGGTAGCTGCGTCGCAGGGTGTGGTGGAAACAAACGATCCATCTGAAACAGAGGAAACTCATGATTGTCAAAAGACAAGGAGAAGTATAACCGATCTCGGAGAGAAAGGTTAAACAAAACAATGGAAAGGAAAATGATTATCAGACTAATCAGATCAATGTCAGGGAAATCGCACATATATCCAGCTCTCCGGGTGGACGAGAATTACGAGATCCTAAGTGTCGGCGTTAGTAAACTTTAGTTAACCCGAAAGGAAGAGAGGTCAGAGTCCCAGTGTAAAGATGAGGAATAAAAGATCCTAATACCACCCAATTGGCGACGTGGGCCCGTAAGCCACACAGCCAAGTTAGTAAAACAGTTTTCCGGTTTCTAGACTCAACTTCGGCCAAGGAGTTGGAAAGGGGGTTCCTACAGGCAGTCGGCTCTGATACCAACTTGTGACGCCCCCGGCTTAATCGCGCGCTAATCATACACGCAAATGCACACGATCAAGCCTAAGGACTCACGGGAAGATATCACAACACAACTCTAAAACATAAATAAAGTCATACAAGCTTTATATTACAAGCCAGGGGCCTCGAGGGCTCGAATACATAAGCTTGCGAACAAGCGTCAGCGGAAGCATCAGATATCTGAGTACAGATATGAAATAGAAACAGAAAGGCCTTTAGAAAGGCGGGGCAAAATAAAAACACTACGATCGAAAGGCGTAGGCCTCCTGCCTGGGACCCTCCGATCCTACTCCTGGTCGTCAGTCAACTCGTAGTAGTATCCATCCTCTGGGTAGTAGTAGTAGCGATCGTCGGGGCATCTGTCTCAGGGGGCTCCGTCCTCTGGTCACGTCAAACTGATATGGGGAGAAAAAGTAAAACAAAGCAACCGTGAGTACTCTGAAGTACTCAGCAAGCAAGGATCTACACTACATATGCAACATTATCAAGGGGAGGCTGTATATGTGGACTGGGCTGCAGAAATGCCAGAATAGAGAGAAGGCCTAGTCCTATCGAAGACTAGCATCTTCAGAGGTCTTGCAGCATTAGAAGAGTGTAGACAGTACCATATAATGTAGCAGTATCATTAAGTCTCAACCTCACCCAGAGATCCTTTCTCGACTCCCTGCGAGAAAGCAATCCCAGAGCCATACATTCATCAACCTCGTCCTGAGATCCCTTCTCGACTCCCTGCGAGAAGCAATCCCAGAGCCATATATACAGGTCTCATCACAGGTATCCAGTTCTAAATTGTATCAATCAGGATACAACTCCGAGTGTCCTTTACCGTAGGACCGGCTATCGATAGAAATGTTCTTCCCTGCAGGGGTGCACCAACTTACCCAACACGCTCGATTAACTTCGGCCGGACACACTTTCCTGGGTCATGCCCGGCCTCGGCCAAACGACAACATAGCCACCCTACCTACAACTCAGCAGAGAGGTCCCGCCGGTCTACATCCTAAGCGAAGGGGGTCTTGGCCATCGCCCCTCGCCCCGGGTCGTTGCGTACATGGCCCAGATCCAGCACACCGAAATGGCGCAATCAACCCATGCGCACTGCGAACTGGACGTCTGACAGAGCTTTCGGCTGATGATACGATGCAGAACGGCCATACTATGCCCACGTGATGGTTAGTGCTATCAGACCAGAGGTCTGCTGGATCAAATATCAATCGTTAGGACTAGGGCTTGCGGTAACGAGCAGAGACTCACGAAAGATGTGACCCCGTCGCCGTCTCGAGGACTTGCGGCAAGGGCCAAGAATGCCCGCCGCGCCTGTATTCACACTCGGGCACCACACTGGCAACCCGCCTTCACATCACACGCGGGTACCCCTCAGGGTCGACCCGCTTTTCCAAGTAACATTGTAAGGTCCAAGTATAGGTGTCCATAACATCAGGGAATCCGAGGTACACCCTCATATTGAATTCCCACTCGATGTATCCATCAAGGTGAACTAGGAGGAATCACCCTCACGGGTCCACAATTGAGGTGTTGTAGACAGCGTGTTATCGGAAGCGGTGGAAGTGAAGGGAATCACCCTCGATGACCACGACCGAATAGCTACTCTCACAGAGTTAACATCAGAAGTGCTACCAGAGGTTTCACCCTCGGCACTCGATAGTAACGCTGCAGGTCGTTACAACTAAGGGGGTGATGTGCGGCGTGTCGGGTCCTGGTCTTCAATCCCATTGATCGGGTCTTTGACGATCCAGCGCGGGCAGTCGGGATAAGTGGGGTCACTGATAGGTCTCTACCAGCCTAGACTAAGCAGTTTAGGATATGCAGATAAATATCTACAGTAGTTACAATGAACAGGTATGCATCAGAATAGGTTAAAGCAGCAGCACAGCAGCAAATTCTAATGCAAGCATGGGAATATGAATGGGCGATATGGGATGATCAAAGGAGGGGGTGCCTGGTTGCTCGGCGGCAAGGGCAAGGTCGTCTATGGTGGCTTCGGGACCGGAGCTGCGTCGGTCTCGGGGACGACGTCAGGGTCGGGGGCTATCGAGAGAGAAGAGGGGAGGAACAGTATAAATATATAGCAAACATGAGCATGACAAATACGATACACGGTGCTAGGGGTAGTCTAACGCAGCATCTCACGTAACAGACGGAGCGGGAGAATATCTGCGATATTTCCGGGTCTTGGAATTATCGGACAAAGGATAAGAGGGGAACGGTTGCAAGTTCGGGATAGTTAGGGCGCGTGACGGACGAACGGACCGCGGATTCAGATTCGTCTCGTCGTTCTGAGCAAATTCATGTACAAGTATTTCATCTGAGCTACGGATTATTTTATATGATTTTCTAAAGTTTTTATTAATTCTGGAATTTAATTGATATTTAAATTAACATTATCCGAAACAGGTTTGCTGACGTCAGCATGACGTCAGGACAACGTGGGTCCCACCTGTCATAGGCTGTTAGGTTAATTAGTGATTAACTAATTAAATTACTGTTCAATAACACTAACTACTTAATTAGTTAACCTAATCAGGATTAATAACTTAATTAATTAACTAAATGATATTTAATTAATTAATTATTTTATATTTTTATTTATTATTATTATATTTTTTTTTAATTCGTTCTGGGCCGTGGGCCCCTATGTCAGTGGGCTGGGCGGACATGCGCGGTGTGCACGTCTAGGCGCCGGACATGTCGGAGCGTGCCCATTTGGGACCGGAATGCCGGTGCCAAATGGCACGCGCGGGCGCGGACCGGGGGGGGGGGGGGGCGGGGGGGCGAGGACGGCGAGGAGGCGGAGGAAGCGGAGGGGCGACGGTGGCACGGACGCGGTCAGAGGAGAGGACGACGGACGGCGACGGCGCGCGGGGGGGGGGCGGTGCGGGGCGCGCATAAGCAAGGCGAGGCCGTTGGCCGCGGAGAGGACTTCGGGGAGGGGGCGGCAGGGGGCAGCGCAGCGACGTGCAGTGGCACACGGCGCCGGGGGAGTGCGAGCGACACGCGCGTTGTGAGGGCAGGGGCGTTGCGCGGGGGCGAGGGGAGGGGAGGAGACGAGGGAGGCAGCGCCAGGGCTCACCCCGTTGTAGATGTGCGCCGGCGAGGCTCGGTGATGGGGCGATGGAGAGACGGGGACGGCGGCGTGCGACGGCGAGGAAGGCAAGGAGGAGCGGTCGGGCGCACGGCGGGGGTTGGCCGGGGCGGCGAGTAGGGGTGGCGGCGGCGTGGTGGGCCGAGGCGGTGGAGGCCGGCGGTGAGGTCCGGGCGGCGGCGAACGACGATGGATCGGGCCGGGCGACGAGGCGAGGCCGTGGCTCAGGCGGGCGTCGCGCGAGAGATGAGGAGGGGCGAGGGGCGTCGAGGGGGCTTCAGGACGGCGAGACGCGCGGCGGCGGTGGGGACGGCGGCGGCGAGGGCGACGGGGGGGGGTCGATCCCGATCAGAATTTCTGGATGGGTGGGGGGGGGGAATGAGCGAGGGGGTGGGGTGGTGGGTAGCGGCTAGGTTTCGGGTGGGGGTGGGAGATAGGGGGAGGGGAGGGGGGTCGGCTGGGCGGTGGCTAGCCCAGTGGCCAGCGGGCCGAGGCCAGCGAGGGGGGGGGGAGGGTTATTTCTTTTGAGGGGGCTGAGGGGGGGGGGGGGGAGGGGGGGGGGGGCTTTATTTTCTTTTGTTCTTTTTTTTTCTTTTTATTTATCCATACCCCTGTTTTGTAAATAGTTAGGGCTCAAATTGAATTTTGTAAAACATGTGACCTGGTCCATAAATACCAGTGCTTTATTTCCTAACACCTAAAATTAGTTTGGGCAAAACATCATTTCATACTTAAATTAGATTTAATAAAGGGTTATTAAATATTGTTTTTAGTTGCTGTTTGAAGATGTTTGAGTCACTTACCCAACTCCAATGATGTCGGTTTCAATTTTAGAATTGTCTCTGATTTATTTGCTATTTAATGAACAATTTAGTTTCTATGTTGGACAACTTTTATTTTCCACTTTCATTTAAATTTGAATTTGAGGTTAGGAGTTGAAATGCAATATGATGTTAATGATGATCATGCACTGATAATCATGCTGATTTGGCATTATGGAAATGGGATTACTGTGGTTAACCACCGGGGGTGTTACATCAGCATACCAAGGAGTGTTATGAGAAACATTTATTGCAGCTAATTGTTTATCAGGAAAACTATCATTAATAGGTTGTGGGTCATCAAGAATATTTTCTAACCTAGACAAGTTATCAGCCATGGGATTCTCAGCTCCCTTTCTATCAGTGATATGTAAATCAAATTCTTGTTGCAAAAGAACCCACCTAATGAGTCTAGGTTTAGCATCCTTCTTTCCCATAAGATATTTTATAGCAGCATGATCGGTGTGAACAGTCACTTTAGAATTAACAATGTAAGATCTAAATTTATCACAAGCAAACACAACTGCTAAAAATTCTTTTTCAGTAGTAGCATAATTTCGTTGAACACTGTCCAGAGTTTTACTAGCATAATGAATAACATTTAATTTCTTATCGACTCTTTGTCCTAGAACAGCACCAACAGCATAATCACTAGCATCACACATAATTTCAAAAGGCAAGTTCCAATCAGGTGGTTGAACAATAGGTGCAGAAATCAAGGCTTTCTTAAGTGTTTCAAAGGTTTCTACACAATCATCATAAAAAAGAAATGGAATATCCTTTTGTAAAAGATTTGTAAGAGGCCTAGAAATTTTAGAGAAGTCTTTAATAAACCTCCTATAGAAACCAGCATGCCCGAGGAAGCTATGAATACCTTTGATATCTTTAGGGCATGGCATTTTCTCAATTGCATCAAATTTAGCTTTATCCACCTCAATACCTCGTTCAGAAATTGTATGTCCCAAGACAATACCTTCATTAAGCATAAAGTGGCACTTCTCCCAATTCAAGACGAGATTAGTTTGCTCACATCTCTGCAAAACTCGATCAAGGTTGCTCAAGCAATCATCAAAAGAAGTTCCGTAAACCGAAAAATCATCCATGAAAACCTCAACAATCTTTTCACAGAAGTCAGAGAATATAGCAGTCATACATCTTTGAAAGGTAGCAGGTGCATTGCATAAACCAAAAGGCATACGTCTATAAGCATAAGTTCCAAAAGGGCAAGTAAAGGTGGTTTTCTCTTGATCAGGTTGTGAGACAGGTATTTGAGAAAAACCGGAATATCCATCAAGAAAGCAAAAAAGTGTGTGCTTTGATAGTCTTTTGAACACTTGGTCAATAAAAGGCAGAGGGTAATGATCTTTTCTAGTAGCTTTATTTAGTTTTCTAAAATCAATTATCATTCTGTAGCCAGTGACAATTCTTTGTGGAATAAGTTCATTCTTATCATTAGGAACAACGGTAATACCTCCCTTTTTAGGGACACAATGAACGGGACTTACCCATCTACTATCAGCTATGGGATATATTATACCTGCTTCCAGAAGCTTCAGTATTTCTGTTCTTACCACTTCTTTCATTTTAGGATTTAAACGTAGTGGGTGATCAACAATGGGTTTAGCATCAGGCTCCATATTAATTTTATGCTGACAGAGAGTGGGACTAATGCCCTTTAAATCATCAAGAGTATATCCAATGGCAGCTCGGTGCTTCTTCAGAACCTTCAATAATCTTTCTTCTTCATGTTTTGAAAGGTTAGCACTAATAATAACAGGATAAATCTTTTTCTCATCAAGTCAAGCATATTTCAAAGTGTCTGGCAATTGTTTTAATTCAAACACAGGATCACCTTTAGGTGGAGGAGGACCTCCTAGAGTTTCAATAGGAAAATTGTGTTTAAGCAAAGGACGTTGTTCAAAGAAAATCTTATCTATTTCATTTCTTTCTTGCAGATGCATATCATTTTCGTGGTCTAGCAAATATTGTTCTAGTGGATCGGTAGGAGGCACAACAATAGAAGCAAGACTAATTATTTCATCCTTACGAGGCAATTCTTCCTTATGATGCTTCTTACTAAACTTAGAAAAATTAAACTCATAAGACTCATCACCAAAACTAACACCGACGATTTGTTTCTCACAATCTATTTTAGCATTGACGGTGTTCAAGAAAGGTCTACCAAAGATAATAGGACAAAAGTCATCTTGTGGGGAACCAAGAACAAGAAAATCAGTAGGGTATTTTATTTTCCCACACAAGAGTTCAACATCTCTAACAATCCCAAGTGGTGTGATGGTGTCCCTATTAACAAGTTCAATAGTAACATCTATGTCTTCTATTCCAGCGGGTGCTATATCATTCATAATTTCTTGATATAAGGTAAAAGGAATGGCACTCACGCTAGCACCTATGTCGCAAAAACCATGATAACAGTGATCTCCTATTTTAACTGAGATAACAGGCATGCCAACAACAGGTCTATGTTTATCTTTTTCATCGGGTTTGGCAATTCTAGAAGCTTCATCACAGAAGTAAATAACATGCCCATCTATATTTTCAACCAAGAGATCTTTAACCATAGCAACACTAGGTTCTACTTTGATTTGTTCAGCAGGTTTGGAAGTTCTAATATAACTTTTGTTGACTGAGGGAGTCCTGGATTAGGGGGTCCCCGGGCGTCTGAGCTATGTGACATGGGCCGGACTGATGGACTGTGAAGATACAAGATAGAAGACCTTCTCCCATGTGCAGATGGGACTCTCCTTTACGTGGATGGCAAGTTAGGCGTTTGGATATGAAGATTCCTTTCTCTGTAAACCGACTCTGTACAACCCTAGGTTCCCCCGGTGTCTATATAAACCGGAGGGTTTAGTCCGTAGAGGCAAGGGCAATTCCCACAGGCTAGACATCTAGGGTTTAGCCATTACGATCTCGTGGTAGATCAACTCTTGTAACCCCTATACTCATCAAATACAATCAAGCAGGACGTAGGGTTTTACCTCCATCAAGAGGGCCCGAACCTGGGTAAACACCGTGTCCCCCGTCTCCTGTTACCTTCGATCCTCAGACGCACAGTTCGGGACACCCTACCCGAGATCGGCCGGTTTTGACACCGACATTGGTGCTTTCATTGAGAGTTCCACTGTGTCGTCAACAGAAGGTTCGATGGCTCGTTCGATCATCAACAACGATGCTGTTTCCGAGGAGAACTTCCTCCCTGGTCAACTTTTTGTGTTCGGCAGCTTCGCTCTGCGTGCCAACTCGATCGGCCACCTCGAGCAGATTGACAGCTACGCCCCTGGTCATTAGATTAGTTTTGGGAATCTGAATTATGTCGCCGATATCCGAGAAGACTTGATCTTCGAAGGATTCGCGGCTTCGACCACCGCTCTGGCCTTAGATCCGGAGCAAATCACTGGGTCCGGAGATGGGAGTTTGGAGCCCGCCAGACTCTCCGCAATCATGGAGCTTACTACCGGAGATCCAGAGGAGACCGCGTCATCGGCTAGCCCGGAGTCAAACCGGATTCCCTTTATCACCGGAGAGCCGGACTCGTCCCCGGACGCTAATTCCGAACTCTTAAGCTCTACGACAAGAAAGCATGGCCAGGAGGCTTTCGCCTCGCCCAGCGCCAAAGACTTTGTCTCCCCGTCCAATCCTCGCCCTTAAGCGAGGCTCTGGACTTAATGCGATCCCTCGCCATTACAGAGGAATCACTTCCGAACTACGCCCAGCCCGGACTAGGGGCTGAGAGCGGGGAATTTTACGTCCCACCCACCACCCACTTGATAGCCACTGTCGAAGACTTAACCAACATGCTCGATTACGCTTCCGAAGACATCGACGGTATGGACGATGATGCCGGAGCCGAACCAACTCAAAACCCGCCTATCACCGGGCGTTGGACTGCCACTTCTACATACGACGTGTACATGGTGGATACACCCAAAGAATACGACGATGGCAATCAGGATCTGATCGAGGACAAGCCCGTCGAAGTTCCACCAAAGCAACGACGTCAACGACGCCGTTCAAGATCGCGGCGAGGAAAGGAAAGTAATACCGGCACCAGAGATAATGACACTCCGGAGAATGCCGAAGACTCGGAGCACCCCATCGAGCCTGCCGTAGAACAGGATGACGGGGAAGACGGACAAGTCAACCTAGACGAACCGACCGAGAATGATGATTCGGAGGACAGTAACTATTTACCGGCCTTCGAGGAGGAAGTCAGCCTCGGCAATGAAGATTTCATCGTGCCAGAGGAACCCCTCGAGCAAGAACGCTTTAGGCGACAGCTCATCGCAACAGCGAGGAGACTAAAAAAGAAACAGCAATGGCTTCAAGCCGAAGAGGATACGCTCAACGATAGATGGACTAAAGTCCTAGCGGCCGACGAATACGGCCTCGAGCGCCCAACAAAGAGCTACCCGAAGCGCAGGCTACTACCACAATTTGACAACGAGGCCCTTGAGCCAATACCGTCAAGGTATAATCCTGCCGACGAACCCGACCGACCACCACGCGGTCGGGACAGAGCGGCTACACACGCCGAACACCAGCCCGCGCCACCTCACCGTAAAAGCAAGGGGGTAGCTGCTTCGGACTGCACCTATGACCTACGACAGGAGCTGGACAATAGAGCCAGCCAGAGCAGATCAATCTACGGATCAAGGGGACGTGCTCCAACAAGAGACGACGGCCGTCAAGCCTGGCGTGATAAGCACAACCTCAACCGGGCTGAAAACCGAATACAGATATCGTCCAAACTCCATCATGACGTTGCCCGATATAGAGGCGTCGCACACCCCTTGTGCTTTACCGATGAGGTAATGCAGCACCAATTTCCAGAAGGTTTAAACCCGTAAACATCGAATCATATGATGGAACAACAGATCCCGCGGTATGGATTGAGGACTTTCTTCTCCACATACACATGGCCCGTGGTGACGATCTCCACGCCATCAAGTACCTCCCACTAAAATTAAAGGGACCGGCTCGGCACTGGCTAAACAGCCTCCCAGAAAACTCCATTGGCAGCTGGGAAGATTTGGAAGATGCCTTTAGAGACAACTTCCAAGGTACATATGTCCGGCCTCCAGACGCCGACGACCTTAGTCATATAGTCCAGCAACCCGGAGAGTCAGCCCGGAAGCTCTGGACCAGGTTCCTAATTAAAAAGAACCAAATTGTCGACTGTCTGGACGCCGAAGCCTTCGCAGCCTTTAAGCACAACATCCGGGACGAGTGGCTCGCCCGACACCTCGGCCAAGAAAAACCAAAGTCCATGGCGGCCCTTACCGCACTCATGACCCGCTTTTGCGTGGGAGAAGATAGCTGGCTAGCCCGTCGAAGCAATAGCACCAGCGACCCTGGCACCTCTGAAGCCATAGACGGCAACGGTAGGCCACGACGCAACAAACACAAGCGTCGAAGCAACAATGCAGATACTGAAGATACGGCGGTCAACGCCGGATTCAGTGGCTCTAAACCCGGTCAGCGGAAGAAGCCATTCAAAGGAAACAAAGATGGTCCATCCAGTCTGGACAGAATACTTGATCGACCTTGCCAGATCCACGGCACCCCCGACAAGCCTGCCAATCATACCAACAGATATTGTTGGGTTTTTAAACAGGCCGGTAAGCTAAACGCCGAACATAAGGGGAAAGGGTCGCCCAGCGAGGACGACGATGAAGAACCTCGCCCACCGAACATAGGGGGGCAGAAGAAATTTCCCCCTGAGGTAAAAACGGTGAGTATGATATACGTTACACATATTCCCAAGAAGGAGCGCAAACGGGCGCTAAGGGACGTCTACGCCATAGAGTCGATCGCCGCAAAATTCAACCCATGGTCGGCTTGTCCGATCACCTTTGATCGAAAGGATCACCCGACCAGTATCTGTCATGGAGGTTCGGCAGCTTTGGTCCTCGATCCAATTATCGACGGATTCCACCTTACGCGAGTCCTCATGGACGGTGGCAGCAGCCTTAACCTGCTTTATCAGGATACTGTCAGCAAGATGGGTATTGATCCGTCATGAATCAAGCCTACTAAAACCACCTTCAAAGGAGTAATACCAGGTGTAGAGGCCCGCTGCACGGGCTCAATCACATTGGAAGTAGTCTTCGGTTCGCCGGACAACTTCCGAAGCGAAGACTTGATCTTCGATATCGTCCCCTTCCGCAGTGGTTATCATGCACTGCTCGGACGTACTGCCTTCGCCCGCTTCAATGCAGTCCCGCATTATGCTTAACTAAAGCTCAAGATGCCTGGACCCCGCGGTGTTATCACAGTCAATGGAAACATGGAGCGCTCCCTCCGTACAAAGGAGCATACCGCGGCCATCGCAGCCGAGGTGCAGGGTGGCCTCACTAAGCCGAATACTACACTGGCACTCAAGCCCCCGGACATGGCTAAACAAGTCTGGTCTACCCTGCAGAACGACAGTCCGGCTCATCCAGAGCTAGATTAGCAATTCGGCCCTCGTCAATGCCCCGACCTGATAGCGGCATACGTACCGCGCGTACATAACTACGTGTTAAAAATACCATGGGCAAGGACGGAGGCATGCTAAACATAAGGTCTACGGTACGGCTCGACCCTATCCGGACCTCCATATTGCTCCACCTCTTTTCTTCTTGTTTTTATTTTTCAGGTTCTTTTCAACTTATGTCAATTCCTGGTGGTAATAGGGGCCGCCTTCCAGGCCCCTTATGCATACTCAATTATTGATCCTCTCAAAGGATCATACACCAAGGTGACAAGCGGCGCAGACGTGCGGCAGAGTGTCCAAAGGATCTTCAAGATCAAATTTTTAATTTTAGGACCTGTATACAGCTTTCCCTTGTCTTCGGCATGTAAAATAGCCGTGATGCTTATCGCATCTTTCGTACAAATACGTTTGACGTACCAATCCGACTATAATGGAAACAGTTTCGCCCAACCTTGTTAGGCATTGACTTACCTTTTTCTGTTTTTCCACTTCATGTCCGAATTGGCATATACACCTTGGTACGACTTTAATCGCCAGGGGCTCTATATGTATCTTCAACAATAAAAAAGTCCGAACACTCTCAGAGTACACTTCGGCGTCCCGAATACTGCATTATATGCATCGGCTCCGAATCACGTCTTTGGTCAATAGTTGGGTTGCCCGGCTCCTGTGCTTGCTACCTTACGTTCCGTTTTCGGCTAACGTAGTAAAGGGAGAACTACTGCGATCGTATTTCCGGCTAGCCCGGTCAAGCACCTCAGTAGAGAAAGCCGAAAACTGACTGTCGTGATGCGGCGAGAGCTGGTCAGCAATTTGGCGACTTATTAAATCTTTAGCGATTTTTTCCCGTATTACACGAAGGACTGGCTTTTTTCAGTCACGCGTCTAAGGCATCTAAATTTGATAGCCGCATACACACCAGGGGCTACCTTACGGCCCCATTGTCAAACTCCTATGGCTAAGTGAGAGTGGTAAAGCCACATAGTCCGATTGCCTGGTTCGCCGAACTGACACCTCCTTTACGGACCAAGACGTTGGGTCAAGTGTGATTATGTGCTATTCCGAACACCCCCGTAGTATCTATGTGGGGGCTGAAGCCGACGACTGACAAACTCTCAAAGATAAAAATGGCTGCACAGGAGGAAAAATAATGTAAGATTACAGGCACAAATATATTACAAAGGCCTTGGTTTATAATACAATGTCTGGGCAGCTCGGATACATTTACTCGAACATAATATCCTTTGAGCATTGACCCTCTATCAAGCGGGCACCCTCAAGGACATCGTCAAAGTAGCACTCCGGCTTGCGGTGGGCCTTGCCTCCGGGCGGGCCCTCAACCGCCACATCGACTGCCTTCATCTTCGCCCAGTGCATTTTGACACGGGCAAAGGCCATCCGCGCACCTTCTATACACACTGAATGCTTCATAGCTTCAATTCGCGGCAAGGCGTCGCCGAGCCGCTTGACCAGGCCAAAGTAGCTGCTTGGTATGGGTCCGGTCGGCCATAGCCGGACTATGATGTCCTTCCTGACCAAACCAGACATCCTATGCAGCTCCGCCAGCTGCATCATCTGGTTGTTTAGCAGCGTTGGCCGCTCCGGCGCCAGGTACTGCGACCAGAAGAGCTTTTTCGTCGTGTTCCCCTCTTGGGCCCGGAAGTACTCTGCGGCGTCAGCTGCACTCCTTGGGAGATCTGCAAAGGCGTCTAGAGCACTCCACAGTCGATTTAGCAAAGTATATCTTCGACCGCCAAATATACTCTGTAAAAGAAAAGGCTTACCAGCCGCTATCTGTCCGGCCTGCTTGATCTCCTCGCGAGCCGCTCGGGACTCGCCTCGCGCATCCTTTGCCTCTTGAAGAGCCTTGTTGAGTTTGGCCACTTGGGCTTTGTTACTCTCCTCTAGGGCCTCACACTTGTTGGCGGCGTCTTGAAGCGCCTGCTCCAATTCGGTCACCCGCCCCTCATACTTGTGACGGGTCGCCTGCTCGGCCTCTAAATCCGCAGCCGCTTTATCAGCGGCCGCCTTGCTTGCCTCCGCCTCCTTCTTGGCTTCGGCAAGGGCACTCTTGAGGGTCTCGACCTCGGCCACGCTGCCTATATTCATAAACATAGCAGCACATGAGCTTCAGCTCTGATTTTGTATTGCAAATTTGGCTTGTCAGGAGACGTTCAAAAGCATACCTTGGGCCTCATCGAACCGCTTGTTGATATGGTCGATTTCATCATCAGCCAGCTTCAGTTTCCGCTGGAGTTCGGAAACTTCAGCGTCCTTGGCTGAAGCCGCTAACAGTGAAGCCTGTTCATCAAAATAGATAAGTACGTTATCTCCGGCGAATTTTTGATCCTCTATCCGCCCTCTTTCTTCCAAAGAGCCGAACAGAGTCTCAGGGGCTACTATCTATATACAGGCCTCCTTTTTATATATGAAAAGCGACTACAGATATTACATCACATACCTCAAAGCCTGTTAGCAGGCTAGTGAACGCTTCGTTCAGTCCGCTTTTGGCGGACTGAACCTTTTCAACCACCGTACCCATTAAGGCACGGTGTTCATCCGCGACAGAAGCACGTCGAAGTGCTTCCCTCAAGGTGTCCGGCGCCTCCGGATTGATGGAGGACGCCGGTGGAGTCGGCACTCCCCCCTCTTTCAAAGGGGGCTGCTCGCTCAAGCCCGGAGCCGTGTGGGTCTCCGGAGCAGTATTCGGCTGGAGGCCGGACTGGTTAAGGCCCCCGCCGTTAGTCTCCATGGGGATTACGCCCCCATGTTTCCGGCAGCCGAGGCATTACCCTCTGGCGCCGTTTCAGCGGCCTTCCGCACCTCTCCTTGGCCTGGAGAGGTCCTTTGAGACAACACCTCGGTGTTATCCATGGCATGTGGCAGGGAGGCTCACGGAGGCGACTCGCTCTCCATCATGTCTGGCGCCAAAGAATTCCCTGAAGACAATGATTGTTGGGGGAGGTCATGGGCCGGACTGAAAATCATAGATATGTCATCCTACAATTCATAAAAAACCGGATACATACAGTATCTTTGAATACTTACGATTCGGCCAGGGGCTTCGGCCTGGGGTGCCACTCAGGGACGGCCTCGGTGTCTGATTCCGAATCGTCCGAAAGGGTGATCTTCCCCTTTTTGGACGCCTCCGCCTCTAGGTCCGCAGAAGCCCCCTTTTCTTCTCCCCCCCCCCTTAAGGGGAGAATTGTTCTCCTCCTCTTCCTCTTCGTCTTCATCTCCCTCGTGGGAGGAGAGAGCTTCAGTATCTTCGGACGCTATGTCCGAAGTACCTTTACAGCAAAGGCCACTCCTGGCCTCCTTGCCCTTCTTCTTGGCCTTCTTCTCCGGCGCCTGGTACGGCGCCGGAACCAGCATCTTCGTCAGAAGAGGAATAGCTGGGTCTTCGGGCAGCGGAGCGGATTTGGCTCCGCCTTCTTCGTCCAGCCCTGAAGGATAAGTGGAAGGTTTAACATACTCCGTGGATCTACAAGTTGAGGATCTTTTTATCTGAGCAACTTACTGGAGAAGCCGGATGAGCGCGGTCGAGGCCGAGGTCTTCGATCATTTTCGGCCACGACTTCTGGGCCTTGAAAAGCAGCTTCCATATATCTTCGTGCGTTGTGCCGAAGAACCGCTGCAAGGTTCGGGGACTGGCCGGATCAAACTCCCACATTTGGAGAGTCTGGCGTTGGCAGGGGAGAATCTGGCGAAAAAGCATCACCTGAATCACGTTGGCAAGACTGGTGTTCTTTTCTATCATGCTCTTGACGCGCTTCTGCAGCATCATCACCTCATAAGACGATGCCCAATCTAGGCCCTTGTTAATCCATGATGCAAGAAGCATTGGAGGACCGGATTTGAACTCAGGAGTGGCGGCCCACGTGGCGTCACGGGGCTCCGTGATGTAGAACCACTCTTGTTGCCATCCCTTCACGGTCTCTACGAAGGTCCCCTTTGGCCAGGTGACATTGGGGAGCTTGCTCACCATGGCGCCGCCGCACTCCGCGTGTTGACCCTCGACCACTTGCGGCTTCACATTGAAGACCTTGAGCCACAGGCCGAAGTGAGGGGGCATTCGGAGGAACGCCTCACACACGATGATAAACACCGAGATGTTGAGGAAAGAATTCGGGGCTAGATCGTGGAAATCTAGCCCGTAATAGAACATGAGCCCGCGGACGAAAGGGTGTAGCGGAAACCCTAGCCCGCGAAGGAAGTGAGGGATAAATACTACCCTCTCATTAGGCTCCGGGGTGGGGATGATCTGCTTTTTGCAGGGAGCCGGTGGGCGATTTCCGCGGCTAAATACCCCGCTTCCCGGAGTTCCTTGATGTTTCCCTCCGTGACGGAGGAGGCCATCCACTTGCCCTCCGCTCCAGATCCGGACATGGCTGGAGTGTTTGCTGGGAATGGAAAAGATTGAAGCTTGGGCGCTGGAGCTCGAGGGTGGATGGGCTGGGGAGGAAGAAGGCATGGGGTGAAAGATGGATCCTTATCTTCTTATAAATGCAGTGAATATTGAGCGTCTCCCCACGAGCCTTAAAACTCACCTATTCCCAAGGGGTCATGCGAACGGCACGGTTGGATTACCCAAACCCACATTGATGGAAATCCCGCAATAAGGGGACACGATCTCTGCTTCGACAAGACGTGTCAATGAGAACCGTGCCTCGAAGCGCAAAGCGGGAGGCTGCAAAACGGTTCGAAATGATAATAAAGGCCAGAACATAATGTCTCGCCAGAAAAGCTGTTAGTAGACGTGACTTGCTTTGTTTAAGTATTTTGCCCTTGTGGTTCAGGGTTGTAACTATTATACAGAGCCGGATATAGTTCTTTTGATCAACTACTTTGAAGTATTCGGAGGAGGAACCCGCCTTGCAATGCCGAAGACAATCTGCGCACCGGACACATCGTCATTGAAGCCTGGTTCAGGGGCTACTGAGGGAGTCCTGGATTAGGGGGTCCCCGGGCGTCCGAGCTATGTGAGATGGGCTGGACTGATGGGCTATGAAGATACAAGATAGAAGACCTTCTCCTGTGTCCAGATGGGACTCTCCTTTGCGTGGATGGCAAGTTAGGCGTTCGGATATGAAGATTCCTTTCTCTGTAAACCGACTCTGTACAACCCTAGGTTCCCCTGGTGTCTATATAAACCGGAGGGTTTAGTCCGTAGAGGCAAGGACAATTCCCACAGGCTAGACATCTAGGGTTTAGCCATTACGATCTCGTGGTAGATCAACTCTTGTAACCCCTATACTCATCAAATACAATCAAGCAGGACGTAGGGTTTTACCTCCATCAAGATGGCCCGAACCTGGGTAAACATCGTGTCCCCCGTCTCCTGTTACCTTCAATCCTCAAACGCACAGTTCGGGACCCCCTACCCGAGATCGGCCGGTTTTGACACCGACATTGACCACAGTTGAGACTTTAGCATGTTCCTTCATCCTAACAAGGAAAGGTGGTTTTTCAATATAAGCAGTAGGCACAACTGGATCAACATTGTAAATAATAGTTTCAACTTTAGCTATTACTGGTTCTTTAATTTCTTCTTTGATAGGTGGGTGATATTTAAACCACTTCTCCTTAGGGAGGTCAACATGAGTAGCAAATGATTCACAAAAGGAGGCTACTATCTCAGAGTCAAGTCCATATTTAGTGCTAAACTCTTGAAAAGCATCGGTATTCATAAAATATTTAACACAATCATACTTGAGCTTAATACCTGACTCTTTACTTTCGTCGAGTTCCCAATCTTTAGAGTTGCATTTAATTCTTTCTGAAAGATCCCACCGGAAGTCAATAGTCTTCTTCATAAAGGAACCAGTACAAGAAGTATCAAGCATGGATCGATCATCATGAGAAAGCCGAGCATAAAAATTCTGAATAATAATTTCTCTTGAGAGCTCATGATTGGGGCATGAATATAACATTGAATTAAGCCTCCCCCAAGCTAGAGCGATACTTTCTCCTTCACGAGGCCAAATATTATATATATAATTCTGATCACGATGAACTACATGCATAGGATAATTTTTTTGGTGAAATTCCAATTTCAATCGATTCCAATTCCAAGATCCAATATCATCGCATAGCCTATACCATGCCAATGCTTTTTCCTTCAAAGATAAAGGGAAAACCTTCTTCTTAGCTTCATCTCCGGGTAAACCTGCAAGCTTAAATAATCCACAAATTTCATCCACATATATCAAGTGCATATCAGGATGTTCGGTTCCATCTCCTGCATAAGGATTAGCTAGCAGTTGTTCTATCATACCCGAAGGAATTTTATAACCAATATTTTTAGTAGGTGCAGTAGGTTGAGGGCTAACTAATTCTGGTTCCGGTCGAGGTGAAGATACCCTGAACAAACCCCTCAAAGGATTGTTCTCCATAGTAACAAGTGACAATAAATTTCAGCACGAAGTAATAATTTTTCCTTACCGATTTCCACTTACCAAGAGCGCTTCACTCCCCGGCAACGGTGCCAGAAAAGAGCCTTGATGACCCACAAGTATAGGGGATCAATCGTAGTCCTTTCGAAAAGTAAGAGTGTCGAACCCAACGAGGAGCAGAAGGAAATGACAAGCGGTTTTCAGCAAGGTAATGTCTGCAAGCACTGAAATTATAAGCAACGAGTAGTTTGGTAGCAAGATAATTTGTAACAAGCAAGTAACGGTAGTGGTAACAAAAGTGCAGCAAGGTAGCCCAATCCTTTTGAGGCAAAGGACAGGCCAAAACGGTCTCTTATGATAAGCAAAGCGTTCTTGAGGGTACACGGGAATTTCATCTAGTCACTTTCATCATGTTGGTTTGATTTGTGTTCGCTACTTTGATAATTTGATATGTGGGTGGACCGGTGCTTAGGTGCTGTTCTTACTTGAACAAACCTCCTACTTATGATTAACCCCCTCGCAAGCATCCGCAACTATGAGAAAAGTATTAAGAATAAATCTAACCATAGCATTAAACTTTTGGATCCAAATCAGTCCCTTACGGATTAGCGCATAAACTAGGGTTTAAGCTTCTGTCACTCTCGCAACCCATCATATAATAACTACTCCACAATGCATTCCCTTAGGCCCAAATATGGTGAAGTGCCATGTAGTCGACGTTCACATGACACCACTAAGGGAATCACAACATACATATCATCAAAATATCAAACATATATCAAGTTCACATGATTACTTGCAACAAGATTTCTCCCGTGACCTCAAGAACAAAAGTAACTACTCACAAATGATAATCATGCTCAAGATTAGAGGGGTATTAAATAGCATAATGGATCTGAACATATAATCTTCCACCAAATAAACCATATAGTAATCAACTACAAGATGTAATCAACACTACTAGTCACCCACAATTACCAATCTATAGTTCCGGTACAAAGATTGAACACAAGAGATGAACTAGGTTTTGAGAGGAGATGGTGCTGTTGAAGATGTTGATGGAGATTGCCCTCCCCAAGATGGGAGAGTTGTTGGTGATGATGATGATGATGATTTCCCCCTCCGGGAGGGAAGTTCCCCTGGCGGAATCGCTCCGCCGGAGGGCAAAAGTGCTCCTGCACAAGTTCCGTCTCAAGACGGCGGCGCTTCGTCCAGAAAATCCTCTCCTTATTTTTCTAGGTCAAAATGACTTATATACCAGAAGAGGGGCACCGGAGGTGGGCCGAGGAGGGCACAACCCACCAGGGCGCGCCTGGGCTCCCTGGCGCGCCCAGGTGGGTTGTGCCCACCTGGTGGGCCCCCTCTGGTAGTTATTTGATCCAATAATTCTTATTTATTCCATAAAAATTCCTCGTGAAGTTTCAGCTCATTTGGAGTTGTGCAGAATAGGTAGCCTGACGTAGCTTTTTTAGGTCCAGATTTTCAGCTGCCGGAATTCTCCCTCTTTGTGTGAACCTTGCATATTATGAGAGAAAAGGCATTAGAATTACTCCAAAAAGCATTATTATGCATAAAAACAATCATAAATAACAGTAGGAAAACATGATGCAAAATGGACGTATCACTCACCGAGGAGCTCTTGAAGGCTCGCTGAGTGACTAGTAGCAGCAGACGAGGACGGCCGGCGACGAGGTCCGGCCGGCGACGAGGACGGGCGGCTCACGGGGGCGCGGCAATGCTCGGGGAGGTTCGGCCGGCGACGAGGAGCGAGCGGGCTTGGGGACAGCGTCGGGGCAGTGAACGGGGACGGCGTTGGGGGCGGCGACGAGAAGCGGGCTCGGGGAGGCGACGGGTAGGTCCGGTAGCCTGGCGGCGTCATGCTCTGCTTCGCGTCGTCGGGGGAGACTCGAGAAGTGGTTTGAAATTTTCTAAGTGTTTGCTTATATACACAAAGCATTGGTCCCGGTTCGTGGCACCAACCGGGACCAATGACCACCTTTCGTCCCGGTTTGTGCCACCAACCGGGACTAAAGGTCTATTTTCAGCAGCCCAAAGGGTGGGAAGCAGAGACCTTTAGTCCCGGTTGGTGCCACCAACCGGGACGAAAGATAGGCATTGGTCCCGGTTGGTGCCACCAACGGGACGAAAGGGCTGCGGCTGGCACGGCGTCGGGCGGGTAGATGTTTAGTCCCACCTCGCTAGCTGAGAGGCGTCGAGAGTGGTTTATAAGCGCGGCTGCGCCAACCCTCTCGAGCTCCTCTCTAATGCAGGCCTACGGGCCTAAACACACTCTCTCTGCCTGTGGGCCTACAGGGCCTGCTGCGGACCTGCATCCTAGCCCAACTAGCAGGTTGGGTTTCTAGTCATATGTAGGCCGTGGCGGCCTTGTAGGCGGCATTTTTTTAAAAAAAAATTCCAGTATTTTTGTTTTGTTTTTTTCTTTATTTAATTTTTTAGAGTTTTTGAGTGATTCTTTTTGCTTTAGGTCACAAAAATTATAAATTTTCTGTTAGTGCCATTAGTTTTCAAATTTGAATAGTTTAAATTTGAATTCTTTAAAATTTGTGTGAATCACTAGTTTGTGAATAACTTTACTTTAAAAATAGATTTTTGAGTGATTCTTTTTCCTGCTATTTAATATTAGTGTGTTTTATCATTATATTCAATTTGGAAATTTTTAGGTTATTTTAAATGGGTATTTTAATCAAAAACAGATTTTGTTATTTTAGTTTGCTATTAAAGTTTCTAACAAAAAATTCTTTATGAAAATTCTTTTTGCTATTAATGTTTTGAACAAAAAATACTTTGATAATTTTAGTTGCATAAATTTTATATAATTTTAGTTTCAAAAATACTAGAGGTTTATAAAAGCTTTTTAGTTGATTCTTTTTGCTGTTGAAGAATATTATAATTTTGTTTTAGTTGATCATAAAAAAAATTAATTGATTCTTTTTAGTTCATTCTTTTTGCTATTAGAGTTTTGTAAAAGCTTTTTAGTTTATTCTTTTTGCTATTAATTCATTCTTTGAGCTAAATGACCCTGAAATTGAAAAGCACTACAAATGAACTCTGAACAGGTTGAAACCTGGCATGGTATCATCATTTCACCCACATAGCATGTGCTAGAAAGTTGAGAGGGTTACGGCAAAAACTGGATGCACTTCGTGTACAAACTGGACAAGCTCTTTCGAAGTATCAGGGTTTCAGACGAAAACTCATGTGTTACGAAGGCATTTCATATTTTTTAAACTTATTTGAACTCCAGACTTTTTGTGCATTCAATATGCACCATTCAAAGCCACATCATCAATTTTCTACCCTTTATGACTTCATTTGCTATTTTTCATGCATTTAAACTTTTCTTTGAGCTAAATGACTCTGAAATTGAAAAGCACTATAAATGAACTCTGAACAGGTTGAAACTTGGCATGGTATCATCATTTCACCCACATATCATGTGCTAGAAAGTTGAGAGGGTTACGGCAAAAACTGGATGCATTTCATGTACAAACTGGACAATCTCTTTCAAAGTATCAGGGTTTCGGACGAAAACTCATGTGTTACGATGGCATTTCATATTTTTTAAACTTATTTGAACTCCAAACTTTTTGTGCATTCAATATGCACCATTCAAAGCCACATCATCAATTTTCTACCCTTTATGACTTCATTTGCTATTTTTCATGCATTTAATCTTTTCTTTGAGCTAAATGAACCTGAAATTGAAAAGCAGTACAAATGAACTCTGAACAGGTTGAAACTTGGCATGGTATCATCATTTCACCCACATAGCATGTGCTAGAAAGTTGAGAGGGTTACGACAAAAACTGGATGCACTTCGTGTACAAAATGGACAATCTCTTTCGAAGTATCAGGGTTTCGAACGAAAACTCATGTGTTACAAAGGCATTTCATTTCTTCACATGTATCTGCAGTGATATTCTAGATCAAAGGCATCATCAGAATAGTTGTGGGGAGAAAGTCTTCACTTTTTCTTCGTGTGTGTCCCTTGCTTATTGCGCCGTACCATGGATAATCTTCATCGTTTAACAGGTTGCTTGGGTCAGCCTTGACTTTGAAGGGAGGAATTTCATGAAACTTTTCATAATCTTCAGACATGTCTGTCTTGCCCTCCACTCCCACGATTTCTCTTTTCCCTGAAAGAACTATGTGGCGCTTTGGCTCATTGTATAATGTATTCGCTTCCTTATCTTTTTTTTCTCGGTTTTGTAGACATGTCCTTCACATAGAAAACCTGCGCCACATCATTGTCTAGGATGAATGGTTCGTCTGTGTACCCAAGATTGTTGAGATCCACTGTTGTCATTCCGTACTGCGGGTCTACCTGTATCCCGCCTACTGACAGATTGACCCATTTGCACCGAAACAAAGGGACCTTAAAATCATGTCCATAGTCAAGTTCCCATATGTCCACTATGCATCCATAATATGTGTCCTTTCCCCTCTTGGTTGCTGCATCAAAGCGGACACCACTGTTTTGGTTGGTGCTCTTTTGATCTTGGGCGATCGTATAAAATGTATTCACATTTATCTCATACCCTTTGTAAGTCAATACAGTCAAAGATGGTCCCCTAGCCAATGAGTACAGCTCATCTGCAATAGTGTTGTCACCCATGAGATGTGTTTGCAACCAACTGCCGAAAGTCCTGATGTTTTCACATGTAATCCAGTCGTCACACTTCTCCGGGTGTTTGGAGCGCAGACTATTCTTATGTTCATTGACATACGGGGTCACCAAGGTAGAATTCTGTAGAACTGTGTAGTGTGCTTGAGACCAAGAATGCCCGTCCCTACATATTATTGAGTCTGCTCCTAGCGTGCCTTTTCCAGTCAGTCTCCCCTCATACCGCGATTGAGGGAGACCAATCTTCTTAAGGTCAGAAATGAAGTCAACACAAAACCCAATGACCTCCTCTATTTGATGGCCCGTGGAGATGCTTCCTTCTGGCCTAGCACGGTTACGAACATATTTCTTTAAGACTCCCATGAACCTCTCAAAGGGGAACATATTGTGTAGAAATACAGGGCCCAGAATGGCAATCTCGTCGACTAGATGAACTAGGACGTGCGTCATGATATTGAAGAAGGATGGTGGGAACACCAGCTCGAAACTGACAAGACATTGCACCAAATCACTCCTTAACCTTGGTAGGATTTCTGGATCGATTACCTTCTGAGAGATTGCATTGAGGAATGCACATAGCTTCACAATGGCTAATCGAAAGTTTTCCGGTAGAAGCCCCCTCAATTCAACCGGAAGCAGTTGCATCATAATCACGTGGTAGTCATGAGACTTTAGGTTCTGGAACTTTTTCTCTGCCATATTTATTATTCCCTTTATATTCGACGAGAAGCCAGACGGGACCTTCATACTGAGCAGGCATTCAAAGAAGATTTCCTTCTCTTCTTTGGTAAAAGCGTAGCTGGCAGGACCTTCATACTGCTTTGGATGCATGCCGTCTTTTTCGTGCACACGTTGCTGGTCCTCC
The DNA here is from genome assembly GCA_011799875.1 of Thinopyrum elongatum. Classification (NCBI taxonomy): domain Eukaryota; kingdom Viridiplantae; phylum Streptophyta; class Magnoliopsida; order Poales; family Poaceae; genus Thinopyrum; species Thinopyrum elongatum. Next base: position 16,529,047 of record CM022297.1, on the reverse strand, counting down.
CGTGCCTCCGGTGTATCTTTTGTCTTCCCATGCAAGCCCAAGAAGCCTAGCAGGTTCACGCAAAGATTCTTCGTCACATGCATCACGTCAATTGCAGAGCGGACCTCTAGGTCTTTCCAATAGGGTAGGTCCCAAAATATAGATTTCTTCTTCCACATGTGTGCGCGTCCCTCAGCGTCATTCGGAACAGATAGTTTGCCAGGACCCTTTCCGAAGATTACTTGTAAATCATTAACCATATCAAGTATGTGGTCACCAGTACGGACGGCGGGCTTCTTCCGGTGATCTGCCTCATCTTTGAAATGCTTGCCTTTCTTTCGACATTGATGGTTGGTCGGAAGAAATCGACGATGTCCCAGGTACACATTCTTCCTGCATTTGTCCAAATATATACTTTTGGTGTCATCTAAACAGTGCGTGCATGCGTGGTATCCCTTGTTTGTCTGTCCTGAAAGGTTATTGAGAGCAGGCCAATCATTGATGGTTACAAAAAGCAACACGTGTAGGTCAAATTCCTCCTGGTCGTGCTCATCCCACACACGTACATCTTTTCCATTCCACAACTGTAAAAGTTCTTCAACTAATGGCCTTAGGTACACATCAATGTCGTTGCCGGGTTGCTTAGGGCCTTGGATGAGCACTGGCATCATAATGAACTTCCGCTTCATGCACAACCAAAGAGAAAGGTTATAGATACATAGAGTCACGGGCCAGGTGCTATGATTGCTGCTCTGCTCCCCAAAAGGATTAATGCCATCCGTGCTTAAACCAAACCATACGTTCCTTGCGTCACCTGCAAAGTCCCCCCATGTTCTCTCGATTTTTCTCCACTGCGACCCGTCAGCGGGTGCTCTCAACTTCCCGTCTTTCTTACGGTCCTCTTTGTGCCATTGCATCTACTTGGCATGCTCTTTGTTTCTGAACAGACGTTTCAACCGTGGTATTATAGGAGCATACCACATCACCTTGGCAGGAACCCTCTTCTTGGGGCGCTCGCCCTCAACATCACCAGGGTCATCTCGTCTGATCTTATACCGCAATGCACCGCATACCGGGCATGCGTTCAAATCCTCATACGCACCGTGGTAGAGGATGCAGTCATTAGGGCATGCATGTATCTTCTGCACCTCCAATCCTAGAGGGCATAGAACCTTCTTTGCTCTGTACGTACTTTCGGGCAATTTGTTATCCTTTGGAAGCTTCTTCTTCAATATTTTCAGTAGCTTCTCAAATCCGTTGTCAGATACACCATTGTCTGCCTTCCATTGCAGCAATTCCAATGTGGTACCGAGCTTTGTGTTGCCATCTTCGCAATTTGGGTACAACCCTTTTTTGTGATCCTCTAATATGCGATCGAACTTCAACTTCTCCCTTTCACTTTCGCATTGTCTCTTTGCATTAACAATGACCCGGCGAAGATTATCATCGGGCACATCGTTTGGTTCCTCTTGATCTTCAGCTTCCCCCGTTACAGCATCACCGTATTCAGGGGGCGGATAGTTGTCATCATTCTCTTCTTCTTCGTTGTCTTCCATCATAACCCCTCTTCCTCCATGCTTGGTCCAAACATTATAGTGTGGCATGAAACCCTTCTCAAGCAGGTGGATGTGAAGGGTTTTCGAGTCAGAGTAAGACTTCGTATTCCCACAGATAGGGCATGGACAACACATAAAACCATTCTGCTTGTTTGCCTGAGCCACTTCGAGAAAATTATGCACGCCCTTAATGTACTCGGAGGTGCGTCTGTCACCGTACATCCATTGCCGGTTCATCTGCGTGCATTATATATAATTAAGTGTGTCAAAAACCATTACAGAACATTATGATAGAGAAGTGACCAAATTAATAGAAGTTCATCATCACATTAAAACCAAAGTACAGTAGTGATCAAATGTTATTACTGAAAAAAATAAATACATAAAGTTCATACATAGTTCTCATTGAACAACATATAGCTCTCTAGAGCATCTAATTAAAACATACATTGAAACTATGTAAGACATCTAAATGCAACAACAAATGCTCACCACGGTGGTGCCGGCGACGAGATCGGCGCGGGCGATCGACGGCGGTGAGGACGGGGACGGGACAGGACGGACCGACAAACCTAGACAAATCTTGAGGAAAATGGAGGTTGGACAAGGAGCTTGGAGAGGAAAAAGCTTAAGTGTGGCTCGGGCATTTCATCGAACACCTCATGTGCATAGGAGGTGAGCTAGAGCAACACACACCTCTCCCACGGCCGTCCAAAAAAAACAGAGCAGTGAGCGGGCAGGGGTATATATAGGCTTCTCTTTAGTCCCGGTTGTTGGCTAGAACCGGGACTAAAGGACAACCTTTGGTCCCGGTTCCAGGCACCAACCGGGACTAAAAGTGCTGGGCCAGGAGCGAGGCCCATTGGTCCCAGTTCGTGTCTGGAACCGGGACCAAAAGTTTCAGACGAACCGGGACCAATGGCCCCCGAGGCCCGGCTGGCGCCCTGGCCTCACGAACCGGGACTGATGCACCCTTTGATCCCGGTTCGTGAGTGAACCGGGATTAATGCCCTTATCATGGTCTCAACTAAAGCCCTGTTTTCTACTAGTGTGAACACAAGACGAGGGAGAGGTTTATATAGGCATGCAAACAGAGAGAGAGAGAGAGAGAGAGAGAGAGAGATTAGTGGTGGTGGATGGGTGTTTAGGGCTTTATTCTTTGGGCTTAATTGCAAAAATCAAAATCGAAGCTTTGCAAAAACCATGAAAATTGCTGGAAAAGAACACTTGTTATTAATTAAGTGAACGGATTTTTAAACGGGTGTAGATTGGTATTGAAATTGCGCAAACAATTGTGAGGCACATTTTAAATATTTAAAAAATGTAACTTAATTAATTTTATAATATAGGTATTTTGAGTATTTAAAATATAAAACGAATGTTAAAAAGGGAAAATAAAACAAATAACATGCATATGTGCACTAGCTCACAATTGTGCTACTCTTGCTCGCGTGGCGCAGGTGTTTGTAGAAATTACTTTGAGCGATATATAGACGCATCTATTGCAAGGCGCGACTATGTCTCACTTATGGCGAGATGTAGGGCAGCCTCGGGTCAAAGAAGTGGCGGGACCAAAGGCCTTGCACAATTTTTTCCACGTTATTGAATATTTTTTTAATTTTTGCTATCTAATGAAATATTTTTAAAATATCTATTATAATAATAACTTTATATACATAACTAAAAAAATATTAACTGTATTTGAAAAAATATAAACATTTATAGAAAAACTTTTCTCGTGTATATGAACATTGTGCAATGTGTAATGAAAAAAATACATCAAAATTATTAATCATGTATATAGAAATGTTTTTGACGTATACCAAAAATTGTACAATGTCTATGGCAGAATGTAGCAATCAATACATATATATAAGAAATGTTAATAATGCATTTTAATATATACATAATGTACAATGTGTATGAAAATAAGTAGACATAAAAAAATATTCTTTAAAAAATTATTTTTATAAAGGTCCAAAATGTGTATACAAATGTTCCCAATGTATACAGAAAATGTAAAATATTGGTGGAAAAAATTGACACGAAACATATTAATTTCGAAAAATCATGCTTCATGTATTTGAACAAATGTTAAACATATAAGAATCTCTCGTGTTTGGTTTTTCAATAGCCCCTCTTTTGGTCTTTGTTTTTTTGTTTCCTTTTTTTTTCTTTTTGCACTTTCGTTTTTAAATGGATGAATTTTTTTTCGAATTCATGTTTTTCGAGTTGGTGAACTTTTTGTCAATTCGAGATTTGTTTTCTGAATTTCTTAACTTTTTTCTTAGACGTCTGAATAATTACAACTTCATGAACTTTTTTTAAATTTTATGAACTTTTTTGAAATTCATGAACGTTTTTCAAATTTGTGATTTCGTTTTTCAAATTTTTTATTTTAAAAACACATGAACCTTTTTGAATACATGAATTTTTTAAATTCGTGATCTTTTTTCACATTTTAGAATGCTTTTCTTATTCATCAATCTTTTTTTTTAAACCCATGAACTTTTTTAAATCATGAATTTTCAAATCTTTGAACAGTTTTTGAAATGCACGTGCTTATTTAAATCCATGAACATTTTTCAAAATCCATGTAATTTGTTTTTCAAAATCCACAATAAATTCAAATTCATAACCTTTTTCAAAATTCTTATCTTTTTCATATTCATGAATCTTTTAGAAATCTTTAAACTTTTGGCAAATTCACAATGTTTTTTAAATTTGTGTGTTTATATGGATTCTAAAGATTTTTTTAGAAAAGTCAAATGGTTGACCATTCAACCATTCGCCGAAGTGACCTGCGTGGCTACGACCCGAACAATTTGATTATTTTCGCTTTTGTTGGGTCAGGCCCGGTTTAGCGAGGCATGGGCACCAGTATCGCTTACCAGTGCTAAAGGCGTGAGCAGGAGGACCACGATTCATCCAGTAACAGACCACTAGGCTAGCCCATGCGCGTGGGTGATGAGGGGAGCTACCATCTCGCTATAAGCGACATATAGATATAGCTCCCGCGTCCCTTGGAGGCTTCTCAAGCCCTAGCTAGAAAGCAAAAAATAAATAAATCCCTGACTAGATGGAAAAAAGTCCAGTCTCTATCTCTATTTGTATCTATATCTATATCTACGTCTCTATCTCTATCTCTATCTAGATCTATAACTACGTCTATATCTCTATCTATCTCTATGTCTATATCTATGTATCTACAAAGATTTTATGTTTCACTTTTTTTTCCTTACGCCTTCATCTAACTTTTCCGTATGATAAACAATCACCTTAATTTACTTACCTAACCAACTTAAATTTAGTTTACTTATCAAACTTCTCATCAAAATATAAGGTAAATCATAAGCATAATTGTCTATGGGCATAATAGATTACTTATGTCTCGAGATCATATTTACAATAGGTAAATCACAATCTAACATAATAGATTATTTACATTCTCACGGGCATTGCAATAGTAAATAGCAAAAGGAGAATAGCCGGCCCGAATAAAACGCATTCTCTAGCCCCCGACACTGGCATTTATTAAGAAACATCTCGTTTTCTTTCCCTTTCCATTTTCAAAAATAAGAACGTGAAGATGAAACAAATATTACAATTAGATCAGGTTTAGTCCTAAACTTATGAACTTATAAAAGAAAACAAGAAATATTTTTTTTGCTCTGCTTAATAGACAAGCGAAGTAGATTTGTCTAGGCAATTAGCGATGGCAACATGGCGATGATAATTAGGGACACTTGCATGAAGATTGCCCGACAAGGTCAGGCCGGCTATGAAGCGACGACAGCGAGGCGCCGGTGTCTCGCTCTAGCGGCAGCAACGGTCGTTCGATTTGATGGTCCGTGGACCTTGATATTTTCTTTCAATTATTTTAGAGGTGCTTTGTACGGAATCCGGTGAATCTATATCGTAATAGATCTGATTCTTTTGAAAAAGAAAAAGACAAGCCAACTAACTGACTGAATTCAACACAACACAACACAGAGAAGTCACATGCATCATTAACCGCACAAAGTATCACTTTTATTTCTGGTCATCCTAACACAAGAACAAGCATCCGCTGACGTTGGAAGCTCAGCAGTCCCGCTCGCAGTAGCACTTGCGCTCGACGTGGTGCGTGTTGCACTGGCCGCGTGGGAAGTTCTCGGTGCGGCACACGCTGGCGCAGTTGCTGTCGCTGAAGCAGGCGCCCTTGAACTTGTGGCTCTGCGACTCGCACGTCCGGGCCTCCGCCGTCTTCGTCGTCCCCATCTCTGCAATGCAGCCCGCACAGAAAGTACTTAAGCCAGCGCCGGTTATTGATTACAGTTTACAGATGCTCGATTGCTGGGAGGGAGGAAGAAAGCTCGCCGGACGTACCCGTGGCAACGAGGAGGAGCAGGATGAGGAGGACGGCGGCAGGCGCGGCGGCCATGCGACGAGGGAACGCCATCTCTCTCCTGCGCACTTGCTCTCTTGCTTCACCCGAGTGTCAAGTCAGAGCTCTCTGCTGCTGCGGGGTGTGTCTGTGTTAATTAGCGAAGCAAAGAGAAGGAGGAGTTTATATAGGCAGGGAGGGAGAGGGAGAGAGATTAGTGCGGTGGTGGTCGATGGTTGTTGAGAGTTGCTTTATGCTTTGGGCTCGACAAATATTCGATTCTCAGTGGTGGCGCGCTACGTGGTGGCAGTAGAGAAGCGGCGGCCAAAATATACTTCCACGTTGCCATGGCAGGTGTCCAGGAATTCCCTCGATGCATGCATGCATGCCGACATGTGCTACGTCTATGAGCGAGTGGAGGTGTCGGCAGGAGACGACGCTTTTGCCGTATTCTTTTTACTAAATTACCCCTGGCGTCTGGCCTCCCAAAAACTTATTTTGTCGTCTGACCCCATTCACGTCGTACCCAAAGGTGTCACAATTGCACGTCGCCGCGTCGACCTCGTAGGCGTCTTTGACCGGTCACGGCCCACGGTCGTCGGTCACGCCGCCAGCGTGGCACCGGCTTGACGCGCCATGTCCAACGGCGCGACCGCTGTTTTCATGTCACGTCGTACGGTTATGCGTCTTAAATGCATGACCCGCCTCTTTTCTAAGGCGTTTACAATTACGTTCCCGGAGTGTCTGCCTTTTACGTGGATGCCTCCGTTGTCCTGCTGACCTGTCTGACTGACTGGCGCGTCTTGTTAGCCAGATAGTCTGATCTTTTTGACAGAGGGCAGACCATATGATAAATTAGGTGAGATGCTGTCGTTTACTGGATATTTTCCCATAGAGCTAGAACTATTGGGACCCATTAGTGTAGTGGTGGAGGATGGGTGCTTTATACTTTTGGCTCAAAGATAGATAGATAGATAGATAGGGGCGCAACTGTGTGGTCTTTACTTTGCTAGTAGTACGCATGTTGCCCATGGCGGAAGGCATATACAACTATATTGTTGTACTCCCTCCGTCCGAAAATACTTGTCGGACAAATGGATGACATCTTTTAGTTGTAGATATATCCGTTTTTATTTATTACTCCGACAAGTATTTTCGGACGGAGGAGTAGCATTTAAAGCATCCACAATTATTATGTGTTAATTTTGCTCATAAAGTGCTCGGACGGTGTTTGGTGTTGGGTATATTTGCTTTGAGCCCTTATTTATTCGCACATACAATAATGATTTTAAATTATCCGGACACATGCATATTGTTGGTGGGCTAGTTTATGGTCCCACCAGCTAGGCCGAGCCGCCGGTCAGCTTTCAACTCCTCACAACCAAGCACATGCATGATCACAATTCGAGATCTATGACAGGGTGCTCGAGAAATTAATACACTGGCATAAATGCACAAATTTCACTACCTTCCTAGTTTTTGTAAGAGAGTTTTTACTATCTGAAATAGTGTGTAGTATATAATTGATCCAGTAGTCGGTATTAATTCCTCAAAATTTTGCTATAGGTCATTACGGTAATTACCTATTAGGGTGGATTTGTTTTTTCTTAATTTTGTTACAATGGTTAATATTGTAATTAATAACAATGCGATGCCATCTCGACGACGCTTCCATCTGAGTTTGTATGCCATTCCTCACTCGACGCGGCCGCCGCATCGTCTCCTCGGTTGCACAGGGCCGGCCGCTCTGCGTCGAACGGCCTCCGGTCACCGCTCTGAGATCTTCCTCCCATGCGTCCCAGCGACAACGCAGCCGCCCCGCCCCGCCCGGTGGCCCTCTCTCCATCCGCATGTTTTTTGGCCGGCACCCTGAGATCGCTTCCTCTCTTGCCCTCTCTCCGTCGCGCACGAACGTCAGCCGGCGGCCACTAATGTAAGCACCACACCCGCACGGGCATCACGCACAGAGCACACGCAGCACGCCGAATAAGCACACAGAGAGGACCACGCACACCGCACGCCTCTTGAGTCTCCCTACAAAAAATAATCTCTTAAATCATCCGTCCAAAAGATAAGAAACAATAAGTGATATACTTCATAAATGCATATCTCTCCTACGTCCCCCGTTTCCTATTTAAGTGACTTTTTAAACTGGTTTTACTTAAAACTAGACCATATTTTTTTGTATGTAATCCATTACAAATGAAATAACTTGTCGATCAGGGTGATTGCTAAAAATATTTGTGCCACATTGCAATCTTGCATGGACCTCATTTGTAAATATTTTTGTAAAAAAGGACCCAGATTGATTAAAAAGGTTTGTAAGAAGTACAAAATACAAATCATCACAGACATAACAAAAATTACAGTGAGGACCCTGCAACACTAAACAAACACTACCACCGCCTTCAGTGGGGAATATCGACTAAAATGCACAGTGGGCTTAAGCCCAGAACTGTCCCATTCGCTACTGCTCGGCTCGTGTTATTTTTTTCACTCGCTCTTCTTGTGTTGGCTTAGGCAAAAAACAGAAGATTCTATGAAAATGAAAAAAAAAGGCTCTCTGATTTAGTGGTTTTAAAAATGTTGGTGAAATAAAAATAGTAAATTTTAAAATATTCATGATTATTATTTTGAAAAATGTTCACAGATTTGAAAGTTGTTCGTAAATTTAAAATATTCCCGAATTTATTTTAAAGTCACAAATTTATTTTTAATTAATTTAAAAATTCTTCATGAATTTACAGCAATAAACAAAAAAGTAAAAAGTAAAAATTTCAAAATAAAATAAAATTGTGAAAACCGAACAAAAACATGGTATAATATGTATAGAACACAGAAAAAGAAAGAAAAAAGAACGCAGAGATGAACATTCTTGAATGTTGTCAAAACAGGAAAACCTCAACGTTGTGCCCTGTACATGGATCGGCCCATTGGTTACACGCTCTGCGAGAGTTTTTATAAGAATATTTTATTTCACGCACAACGCGTTAAAATAGTTTACTGATGGTAAAAAGCTCACACACCCTCCTGATCTTGTTCTAACAACCCACGTATGGGAAACAACATTCAGATTTCCGGTTTCGGGAACTTTCTACAATGTTCTTCGAGGCAGGTTTGTTTATTTATTTTATGTGTGTTCTCTTTTTGTTTTACCTGGTTTTGATTTATTCTTCAATTTTGTGTTCACTTCGTTGTTTAATTTTTTTAAATGGCAATTTTTTACTTTTTGAACATTTTTTAAATTTGTGAGCATACTTTTAAATTCGTTAACATTTTTATTTCATTTTTAAAAACATTTGTGGTCGTCTTTTCAAATTCATGAATGTTTTTAAACTAACGAATCTTCAAATCTATGAGAAAACGATGCCAGTTTTTTTTTTCTCCAAACTAGCAGGTTGAGAGTGTTTCACATGGGCAATCAAGGAGAGCAAGGCGGTAGCATAGCGAGTGAGTGACTGCTATTTAAGCCGGACCATTACCTGGAGGATGCAGGCTTCTTCTACTGGGAGGTAAAGACAGGTTCTCCTATTTAGTGCATCAGGCGCTAGATAAAGTGCTAATGGTCAACACGCACCCTCCAAGTAACAGCCAGGTCCAATATTCACTCACTCACTATGCTAGTGCTTCGCTCTGTTTTTTCTCCCGTTTGCTCATCGGAAAAAACTTCCACCTGCTGTTTCTGAAAACAAATCACTAAAATTTTCTGATAGAAGTTAAATTCGTTAATTTTAAAGTATTTCGGAATTTGAAAAATATTTGAATTTTTTAGAAAATCCATGGATTAAAAAATGGTCATGAATTGAAAAATGTTCATTAATATTTTAAATGTTCAAAATGTAGACAAAGTTCAATCATTTGAAATAATTTTCATGAATTTCTAACTAGCATGAATTAAAAAAGAGAGATTTTTAATAAAAATGTTCAGCAAATTTTAAAAAATCACATATTTAAAGTTGTTCATTAATTTAAGAAGTAAAGCAAAAAATGAACCAAAAATAATAAAAGAAACTAGAAACAAAAAAAAATCGAAACCAACAGAGAAGACACCAAAAAACCCAGCTCAAAGAGTATTCTAGAATGTTACCAATAGCATAAATCATAATGTTGTGGCCTGTACATGAGCCGGCCCATTATCAAAGAACACACTTGTGAGGGTTATGCGCTTTTTACCGTTAGCAAACTATTTTTCAGATAAACATTGAATTTTTTTTCAAATATGCGATGAACATTTTTCTAAATACATGTTGAACATTTATAAAATGCATATTGAATTTTTTTTAATATACAATGAACATTTAAGCACAAAAAAAGAAAAGAAAAAGGTAAGCTTAGTATGACGTTAGACGGCACTTGGCTTATAGAGCCCGCCGTTACGAAGCCGTCAAGTGAGGTGGGGGTGTGGCAGGTGCTTCGCCGAGACTCATGTGTAAGCCGAGTGCTTTTTGGTTTGGGCTCGACTTACACTGGGCTAAGCCGAGGGTCCTCCAATTGTCATGTTTCTTTATTTGTACTCGGTTATTGCCGTGTTTTTGTTCGAATGGTACTTGGCTTATTCTTTGCTAAGCCGAGTACACATGAAATAACACTTGGATTATACCAAAACACCGAGCAATGCTTGTTTTCCTATAGTAGCTGCTAGGAACGAAGAATCTAAAAGCCACCTAGAAGGTGAAAAACTAGCCTTTCTAGTCTTAAAAGAACTAGCCCTTAATCAACACATATTTTTCCCATGATGTTGCGTGCCACACTTCGATTTGAAATTGCCACATAACTTCGCCTTGTTTAAGCCACCAGTAACTAGTTAATTATTTTGATCAGTCGTGTCACATGACTTTGGCCTTATTTACGTCCAATGGATGCCACATGTCTCACATTTTCAGGGATACTTTCAGGAAATTGCACAGGACTTAGTCGGGTTCATTCGAGCAAAGGCAACTAGTCATTTTTGCTAGTTGTCTCCCAACCAAATCAACACACACGAACATATTATATTTGACAGGATGTCGTGCTACCAAATGTTTAACAATTAGAGAACCTCCGATAGTACTTATCACCCATTTCATTAGGGTTGCACATCAGGCTTTTTTATGCTTGCATTTGTATGAGTTGTGTCTTGGACGAAAGATTGACTTCTGCGTACGCGTCATTGTGTTTTCTGTGATCTTATCTTCGTAACAAGGAGCTAAGATGTAAGCTATGATTTTTCTTCTTTTTGGCATATCGTAGGAGCGATTAAGGAGTTCATTGTTGTAAGGAACATACACAGACATTTTTGTGAGAGTGCTCATGGAGTATGCTCATTTGATGTTTGTATGCACATGTGTTTGTAACTTTGTTAGCACACGAATCGCATTGTAGTATAGTTGGTACTTGGGAGTGCACTAGCTACATTAGTGCGATGTCTCTCTAATTTTAGTGAAACAACAGTTGTTCGTTTTTTAGCCAAGCCAAATTTCAATTTTTTCATAACGGACAAGGATACCATGAATTAATGCCAGCCATCATTTATAGATGGATAGAGATACATCACACTAGTTAAAAACACAGAACAGATATATGTCTACACAAATCATTCCTGAAAAATGTTGTACATGATTTCCATACAAATCCAAGCACTGAAGAAAGTGACCCGACAGATATCCTTGGAGTTTACTGCCATCATACCGGCCCAACAGTTGAATTCCCAGCAGTCGCCATTTTTATTTCATGGGAAACTGAATGCCACAGGTGTAGACGTTTCCAAGTTCACTTACAGTGCCTTTTACCAAGAAAGTGGCCTGCACATGGATCCAATATCACAGCGTAAGACAATGATTAAAACCCTAACTGATTTAATGCTTATCTGAAATTAGGAAAACCACCTTTTATCAAGTTGATAACAAACCTCAACTACGAATAAATCACATCTTATTCATTTGTATTGGGTCAGACAGTTGGGACTTGGGAGGGAAAAGGATACCGTAGTTGTACTTTGATACGATCAAAATTATGCACTTGCGAACTTGGCTTGCTTACAGGGAAAAAATGGAGGGTGGGCGAGCACAACGCTGAGTAATTGGAGGAGCACTAACAGCAGCAGCGGCAGTGCGATAGACCAGGGCCTGCTGCTTCTCGCCATCTTCTCAGAACTTCAGGAAGAACGGAAAACCTAAAATGGTGTTAATAGCTGCTAGCCAACTCAATGGTCATTCTTGGAGGCGTCGATCCGTCTAGCTTATATACTCCTGGATTCCCAGTGCCAAAATTCTGTTCCTTTGGCCAAGAGAACTGAACAATGGTTTACATGAAGCAGCAAATGTCAGTTGAACCAAACAGATGTTTGAGCCTGACCTGTGGCTTTTTCCTTGTGCAGAAGACAATCCCGACCTTGATACACATTTCTTGTCGCTAATTGTCAAGTTCTTATCTTTTTTGAATTGACGAGCTTTCGCCCCGGATTTCATTTCATTGAAACGAAACCGATAAAACAACCGTCAGCCGACAAGAATGCAGGCATCAATCCAGAACAACAGAGAAACAGGCCACCCAGGCAAGCGCCCATAACACGATGCTTACCAGCTCAAAACGAGATAGCTATACTCCAAGACAAACAAACCACAGAAAAAGGGTAATCGAACGATGACCACCTCATCCGTATAAAGGGTAATGAACCAGATAAGGCATCGACAATGTATCAAACATATCTCATGTAGCATCACCCCACTTCAATCCTGCTGCGGGCCATAGGACTATAGGACCCCATCCACTGCTCCCATGGAAGAAGTCCACAGCCACCTTAGCGAGCTTAGATGCCATGGCTTGAAGCACCTGTCACCCTTCATCTCTCTGCAAATTAGACCAATATGACAGCCAATGAGCAGTTTGATAGGCAATCTATAAAGTGCAAAAAATTGCTGCTACACACGCAACCACCAGATTCTTTACTTTTCTGGAAAGCTATCTATCCAGCTACTAAAATCTTCTACAACACTAGGTATATCATTTACACCAGTCACAGATTTAATGATCCCCCACATGAATTTAGCAACTACACATTTACAGAACATTCACAAAAGCTACATCTAGAGTCTTTGCCTTTCCAATTCCTCATCCTAAAATTGTCTCTAGTAAAGAAACTTCTTTTAGCAAAAGCCAAATAAACACTTCAATTTTTTGAGGAATTCTAGCTTGCCACATCTTCCTGTGAGGCCACAATACCTGCTCGCTTTTCAAACTAGAGTACAGAGACCTTACAGTAAACTTGCCGGATTTAATTTAGTTAAAAGTCCATAAACGTTTATCCTCACTTTCTGCCAATTGGATACCTGGGCATGAAGCTTTTAACTCAGTCCACATGACAGCAGTCTCTCCCCACAGATTCCTTCTAAATCTAATGAGACTCATATTCTCACGCAATGCTTTTGACAAAAACAAATTGGCACTGGAAGTAAGAAAATACAACCTAGGGAATAGCACACGAAGATTTTTCTTTCCTATCCAGAAATCTTCCCAGAATGTTACAATTACCAATTATTTTTCTACAGTACTGGAAAAAAACTAGGTTTAACTTTCAGAATGCCCTGCCAGAATTTGAGATTGACCAGCCTTAGTTTTACAAGCTCCTAACTTGACTTATCAATATACTCATTTCTAACTATGGACTGCCACATACCTTTCTCATTCTCCAACTTCCACATCCATTTACAAAGTAAACAAACATCCATTACATTTAAATCCACTATCCCAAGACCCCCCATATCCTAACATCCTTCTTCTAAAAAAAACATCTTCTTACTAGGACCTTCAGCCAGTTCAAAAAGAGACAACATGTTAAATTATCACAGTTAAATTATGCTATTTTTACTCTGTCCGTGTTAAATGGAGAGCAATCTTCCCAATACAGGTCAGCTTCAATCTGTCAACCCACCCTGTATAAAATTTCTTACGAATATTTCTGCTGAAAGTTTAGAGTGATATGATAAAATTCGGGTTGCAAAAATGACTATCCCAACATCTGTTATACCACTATACTTGAAGAACAACCCTACACGGTAACCATTAGTTTATCACCTGATGAATAATTGAAACAAACAAAATGCACATATGCACCAAGCAAGAAAACTTCTCAGCAAAGTTTGCATTATGCACTTAATTCATGACCTCATCAACTGCATAAGATCGATCTCATCAACTAAACAAGACTGAATTTATGAGCATCAGCAAACATATACTTACTAAGAAGGAACAAAACAAAGTTCACAAGTAGCACTCACTAATACTAGGATTCAGGACAACCGTAATCATGACATATCATGGCCAAGAAAGCTGGATAACTGTAGTATAATTTAGCCCCACAGAACAAACTGACTAACACAATTCAAAAAGATTAAGAAGTGCAGGTGTACACATACATGATTATTCCATTGATCGGAGCAAGCCCAAGCACGAGTCGAACTGAATTAGTGCCCATCTGCATCTGCTAGTGGCTCTGATGAGAAGAGGGGAACATAAGGCAGATACGGCCCTACACTGCTTTTCTCGAGATGAAGGACACTAGAGAGTTGGCGACGTCGCATGTCCCATGACACCAATGAAGCCGCATCCCATGCTTCGCCCTCAAAAATACCCTTGCTGACAAAGAAGAAGGTGTCGCGATCGGGATGGAACCCAACCATCCGGTACTCCACCTCATTTAGGTTCAGCACATTATCGATCCTGAAACTGTGCTTCAGGGCCCATTGCTGGGTATCATAATCCTCAAGGCGCCAAATCGCTACCTCTTCAGCCATGTAGAGTGTATCCTCATCGTCGTCCCCAACAGTGAGAGGAGCTGGAGATATAGCAGCATAGTGCAGGCACCCCTGTGACCACCCAACTGTACCATAACTCCGGCCGCGTGGCACGGAGATGGTCTTCCACACCTTGCCCTCCATGTCCACAGCCACCAGCAGAGTCTTGTCTTCCCAATTGTTGCTGTCGTTCGGATACAGTAGGTTTCCGACAACGTGCAGCATACCGCCAACCAGGACACTGCGATTGGTGAGCCAAACCTTCTCAACCAATCCAGTATCCCTCTGGCTCCAGGCTCCGGTTCTCGACGAGTAGATGCTCACTCCTGTAATGCCCACGTCGTCAGTGCTCTCGAAATAAAAAACGTGGAAATGGGACGGGACTACTGGATCGAAAGCCAGATGGAACTCCTCGTAATAGCGGCACGTGTTTGGCCGCGGCTGCAGGCGAGGGGGCAGCTCCGTCCACCTCTGGGTGGCGGGATTGCAGACGACTAAACAGACTGTTCGCTCCTCCAGTCCGTAGGAGCAGAGGAGGAGGCCATTGCAGGCGTGCTCCAGCCCGAAGAGCCTGTACCCCGTATGTGGCAGGAACGTGAGCGAAGGGTCGAGATCAAGACCTTCGGCCTCGGCTGAGAGGCCAGCCAGGTGGTAGCGGTAGACGCCGATGCCGGGGGTGGTGGTGTAGAGGACGCCGGCGAGGGTCTGGGGCAGCTTCTTGCGGTGGGCGGGGTGGGCGATGAGGTCGCGCCAGGTCTTAGAGACGCACTTGGAACGGCAGACGGACCGGAAGGGGAGCCGGGACAGGATCTCCACGATGAGGTCGTCGGTGAGTCGACTTGCCGCCGCGGCCGAAAGAGAGTTGTCCGGCCTCAACAACTTCTTCCCAGATATCTCCTCCTCCTCCATGGGGCGGCCGAAGCGTCAGGAGTTAGAACTGCAAATCGAGCGAGAAAATCATCAAACTGGGCGAAGTCCGGCGAAGAAGAAGAGCTCCGGCGAGGGGGGCGATTGGGTGGGCTCGGGCGAGGAGGGCTACCTGGGCGCTGAAGGCGTCGGGGTGGGCGACTGGCTGGCGGCGGGGAGTCTCCTCCGGGCGACGGGGTGCAGCGTATAGGGCGCCGGCGGAGAGGTCCGGCGGTGATACACATCAGGACTAAGTTCATCATAAATTAAAGTTTAATTAATCAAATTACTTAAGAACTCCCACTTAGATTAACATCCCTCAAGTTGTCTAAGTGTAACATGATCCACATCAAACTAATCCACGTCCGATCATCACGTGAGGTGGATCAGTTCATCAATGGTGAACATCTTTCATGTTGATCATATCTACTATATGACTCATGTTCGACCTTTCGGTCTCCGTGTTCCGAGGCCATATCTGCATATGCTAGGCTCGTCAAGTTTAACCCAAGTATTCTGCGTGTGTAAAACTGGCTTACACCCGTTGTATGTGAACGAAAGGATCCATCACACCCGATCATCACGTGGTGCTTAGAAACGTCGAACTGTAGCAACGGTGCATACTTGGGGAGAACACTTATCTTGAAATTTAGTGAAGGGATCATCTTATAATGCTACCGTCGTCCTAAGCAAAATAAGATGCATAAAAGGATCAACATCACATGCAATTCAATATATATGTGACATGATATGGCCATCATCGTCTTATGCTCTTGATCTCCATCACCGAAGCACCGTCGTGGCCTCCATCGTCACGGGGTTGGCGCCATGATCTCCATCGTAGCGTCGTGACACCTTGATCTCCATCGTAGCGTCGTGGTCGTCTCGCCGACTATTGCTACTACTACTACTGCTAACTCATAGCGGTAAAGTAAAGCAATTACATCGTGTTGGCATTGCATACAATAAAGAGACAACCATATGGCTCCTGCCGGTTGCCTGATAACTTACAAAACATGATCATCTCATACAACAACTTATATCACATCATGTCTTGACCATATCACATCACCAGCATACCCTGCAAAAACAAGTTAGACGTCCTCTACTTTGTTATTGCAAGTTTTACGTGGCTGCTACGGGTTTGCAAGAACCGATTCTTACCTACGCAAAACCACAACGTGGTGTAGTGATTGCTTTTTGATCTTCTAAAAGAACCCTCTTCATTGAAACCGGTTCAACTAAAGTGAGAGAAACTGACACCCGCCAGTCACCTTTACGCAGCTATGTGCGCCAATGGTGAAACCAGTCTCGCGTAAGCGTACGCGTAATGTCGGTCCGGGCCGCTTCATCTCACAATACCGCTGACCGAGTAACAACTAGTAACGGCAAGCAATATGTATACACCCACGCCCACAACTCCTTTGTGTTCTACTCGTGCAAATCACATCTACGCATAGACCTGGCTCATGATGCCACTGTTGGGAAACGAAGCGTGTAATTCAAAAAATTTCCTACGCTCATCTTAAATTGCGCACCGGTAAGCCTAAAAATAAATTGTTTGATGTCTTACAATAAAATGTTGCTGTAATTATTATTTTTATAAGTTAAGCACAAAGTGGGTTGGTGAGGGTAGTTGGATGATGGCCCACATAGAGGTAATTGCATCAGAGGTGCTAGAACTTGCCACTGATGTTCACTTTAGTGTCTAAACTTGAAAAATACATCGAACTGGTTCCAAAACTTGGCATACACGTGCAAATACGGTTTAAATGCCATCTGTATACGGCCAAGACGCTGATGAGCCCTGCTAGCGTGGCATGGGACCCACTGTCAGCGACCACACCGTATGGTCCTGCTCTTTTTGCAAAAAAAAAAACCCTCAGATTTGATAATTTTGCACTTGTAAGATATGGCTCACCGCTGGGACCCATCTGTCAGTGCACAGTGCAATGAGATGATGAAATCATAAAAATGCGAACGCCGAGACTCGAACGCACTACCACCTTGTGGAGTACGACATGGCCATTCCACCCACGACAGACTGGATGACAGATAAGCATAACATTGCTTAATCTATTATAAAAGAAATTGTTTGTGGGAACTAAATGGGTTGTACCGAGTACAACCCATTTTCAGATGTTAGTTATTTTTTAGAAATTAGTATTATTTATTTAAATTATAACCTTGCCTCAGTTTTTTAATTATAACCACAATATCAGGGCATGCCTAAGGGAGGTTCTAACCACATCACCAATCACCAATCACCAATCAATATGAGGCACGTGCCATGCTAAAAAAAAATCAGACATGTGCCTAAGGAAGTTATTTAAATTATACATAATATCACGTAATTTAGAAAAGTGTTCACGTATTTAAATAAATATTAACAGAACTTTAAACCTTTTCATATATTAAAATAATTTTTCATGTATTATATAAGATTGTTCATGCTTCAATTAAATGGTTATGTTGTTTTAAAAAGTGTGCACGTGTTTTAAACAAAAATAATATAAAAGGAGGTATGGAAAAATAAATATGAACCTAACGTGCCTCGAGATTCTACATCCTCAAATGAATACATGAATATTTTATGAAAAATTAATATTTTTAAAATTAAATGAACATCTATTTAAATATATAAGCATCTTAAAATTACATTAATTTTTTATTAAAAATTGAATACTTTTCAAATTCTATAAAATTTTTATAATTCATAAATATTATTTCAATTATATGAATATATGTTTTTGAATAATATGTGACTATTTTTGAAGTAATTTAATTTATTTGTTTGTATACATATATTTATAACCCACAAATATTTGAACCTAATTTCTGATATTGTTTTAATTATTTTAATAACTAATAAAAAATTCTAAAACAGAATTAACATGTGAAAATGGGCCGCACTGAGTGCAGACCATTTAGTTCCCACAAAATATGCTCTAAAACAGAATTATTTTGACTGTTTCCTCCAGTCAAAATATGCTCTAAATTTTGAAACGGAAAGAGGTCTAACTTGGACTCTTTCCTGGTCGAATTTCTCCTTTTAGATGTTAACAAGTATTTTGACTGTTTTTACGAGGAGTGCTGGATGAGACACCGAGCTGTTTTTCTTTTTGACTGGAGGATTAATTTTGACAAAGGCATTCATGCTTGTGATGTCAGGCCTTTGGGTGTAGTGCTTGGGTAGCCATCCGCTCCATGCAGGCCCGAGCCCAAGGGGGTGCAACCTGATTCTAGGGGCCCCAAATTTTATACGCACTAGTACTACTCATCTATAGATGGGCTTCTTTAATCTATGATCTGGGCCGTTGTTGCCTGGCGTCTGGACTCTGGCGCACCTGAAGAAGCTCGAGACGTACTCATCCAACGATCGATCGTCCCCTCAAAAAAGAAAAAAACCAGCGATCGATGGAGATCGATACGAGCGAAGAGACGAAGCGTCCGTTCTTCTTTTTGTCTGGCGCTGACGGCCATCGATGCGGCAGGTTAGGGCTCCTCCAGTCCTCCTTCCTTGCCCACGAATCTCTGGACTCAGGTCAAGCGGTTCCGTTCCAACGCTGCAGGTCCTTTTCAGGAGTAAGGAACAGGAGGGCAGGAACAGCGGTCGGCAGCCAGAAACCAGTAAGAAGGATCTGATTCTTCTCAAGCCAAGGAAAGTTCAGGCCATCTCCAGTTTTTTAAGCGTCGACGCTTCGATAACCGGTGATCCTGTGAAACCCTTGACTTTGAGTTTCGATTCCCGGCTGCTATTTAGTTCTGCTATAATCTTGTAGTTAATTTCTATTCTTTTCGTCTATTATTAGGCATATAGTATTTCAAGATCCAAGTCATGTCTTTGTTTAGAAAGCATGAACCTGGTTACCAAAAGCATTTGAAGAAACATAAAAAATAGTATTTAACTCTCAGAAGAAGATATGCATAAGTTTATGTACTCCCCTGAATCCAAATTACTCGTTGGTTTACTACAAAGTTGCACTAAAGCTGCGACAATTAGTTTGAATCGGAGGGACTAGTATGTTTTAGTGAGATAAGGCCCATTTTAGAGTTTCGCATAGGGCCTCTGATTTTGTCGGCTCGGCCCTGGCTCCATGAATTGAATTGCTTTATTTCTCTACTCTTGATCTGGAGTGACACAAACTATTCCCCCTGTTTGTTCAAACTTGTCATTGCTTGTTAGTTAGCAGCATTCGTATTACAAATGAATCCCGATACCGAAACAATGAAAATATTTGTTTTGGAGGAAAACAGTATCTCTACGGTCTAAATTTTTTTGTTTACAAAGGCTATGGCATGAAAAGGAAAATATAGATTTCTGGCAAGATATGACGGCAAAAGAAATATTTCAGGCAAGATATTACTCACAAATTCAACATTCAGCGATATTAAACTCGACTCTAATTTGTTTCACAGCAAATTTTGAAGTGCCAGCAAACGGACACAGCTTGGGTGGAGCAATAAGTTCTTTCCAGATAACATAATGGATATTTATCTTCTCCAACCTCAGCCTCGATGGTTGAATTGCTACTACACAATCGTATGGAATCTTCTTAGACTTGCCACCCCTGCGATCCAGGTAACGCAGCGCCCCCACCATTCAAGCAAAACCGTACTAGATCCCGGCTGTTCTTCAAGAGTACCTTAGAAATCTTGCGCCAAGAGTCTGTATACGGGCCATGGTTGCGAGTAAACATACGAAACCTTTAATATTGAACATTGAGGAAAAAAAGTGTTCTCTAGAAGAGGGGTCATTTGTATAAACATCCATGGGTTTCAACCCAAATGAGCAAGGCGCAAAAATGGCCATATCCATGGCATATATACTCGGTGATAATTCACGCAAATTCGGCACACATGTGTATCTTGGTATAGCAACCGTACGTAATTCCCAAAAGGTGATTCAAACCTTGTTTCAAGCAAAACTGATTTTCCAACTTGTGAGCGTGGAAAAAGGTTTATGCTTTGTTAAGAAAGTACCAATAATTTGGTCCCAAATGGCACCACCGGAAATTTCACACAAAGTAGACCATGTCGGATTACCGGTTATCGAATGTGAAGTTTTTCTCGCTCTGATACCTTTAGTTTTTTCTAAGTTTTGGTAGAATTTCCATAAGCAACTCTGAAGACATGCTAGAATCTGGCGAGGTGATTATCTGCGTCGTACCATACATTTTTGTCGTTCATAGCTATCTTACTTTGTACGGATTGTTTGTACGGAATCTGGCGAGGTGACACCCGTCGAATGTAAACCGTTGCCGTTTTAAATGATGCCGACCGATCGATACATCGCCGCAGTTAACTGTGCTGATTCGACGTGGCGCAGGTAAAGGCACTCAACCAGGCCGTCCCTGGTGGATGCTCACATATCTTTCGTCTTACTCCCTCTGTTTCTTTTTAGTCTGCATATAAGATTTGATCAAAGTCAAACTTTGTAAAGTTTGACCAACTTTGTAGATTAAAATATCAACATCTACAATACTAAAGCTATGTGGTATAAAAATTAATTTCATGATGCATCTAACAATATTGATTTCATATTGTGAATCTTGATATTTGTTTCTATAAACTTAGTCAAAGTTAACAAAGTTTGACTTTGACCAAATCTTATATGCAGACTAAAAAGAGACAGAAAGTTTTATGTTTTGTTAACTGCAATTTATAAAATAACAATTCGTATTGAACGATCGGTTCCACTCATAGATGTAACGCAAACAGAAATAACGCGACGACCTGCGGAACTAACCGGTAAATGAGAAGGCTTTGCGACATCGTCCAAAACAGCCACGAGCACCCGATCCGCAGATCTCCAAACAAAGAACGACCTGCACACAAAAAAAAAAACAAATCACGTCAGAAAGAAACCAAGCAGAGACCCCAAAGAAGCCATAAAGCAAGTACCTACTCTGTCTACTCCTTCGGTTCTTAAATATAAGTCCTTTTAGAGATTCCACTGCAAACTATATACGGATATATATAGACATATTTTAAAGTGCAGATTCACTTATTTTGCTTCATATGTAGTCTATAATGAAATCTCTAAAAAGACTTGTATTTAGAAACGGAGGGATTGAGAGGGGCCTATCCTCGCCGCTCCCAACGGCGAGTTCGTGTCTCTCTCTGTCTCCATGACTCAGCACATGTGGATGTGGAAGGTCTCTTTCTTTCTTTCAGTTGTTTAACTCCCACCAGCCGAGCCACCTACCGTTGCTTGCTTAAAAAAATCAATCAGGGAAGGTTGTCTCTCTCAATGCAGTGGCGGAGCGAGCGCCCAGCGACCCTGGGCAGTTGCCCGAGCTCGCTGGGACTCCGACGGCAACAGTGGTCGTACCACAATACATAAAACTGCTCGATAAAGAGTGGATTTACCCGGGCAAAACTGGATTAGGCCTCCTTCACAGCCCAACCCAGTTATTTACTTGAACGTCCCGATCACTCCAGGTCTCCAGCCCACGAGAAAAAAAACAATACCATCGATCCCTTCGCTCCAGCCCACGAGGCAACAGGGAATACCATCGATCGCTCCAGAGTCCAGACAGTTCTCGGCTTCTTGCGTAGTCGCGTCTCTTCGGTTTCTCCCAAGTGCGGCAGGGACTTGAAGGCGAGGCGGCGATCTTGGGCTGGGCGAGCGGCAGGCCGACGGCGAGCCGGAAGTGGCCACGGTCGTCCCCTCCTTTGGCCCTTCCTCTCCTGAAGGCTGAGGCAGTTCCTTTCCTTCGACTTTCGGTAAGATTGCGTACTTAATAACTGATTTGGGTTGAGATAATGAGATTGATGTACTTAGGGCTTATTTAGGAACTTTTGATTGGGGATGATCATGACCAAAGTCCAAAGAGAAAATCTATTTGTTAGCTGTTGGAAACTACAGAAACTGTAAGTTAATTAGACTGACAAACTAGTATGCAGGTTGCAGACTCTTTCCTCTAGTAATTTTAAGAAATATTTCACCGATTTCACTATGGCAACATCAAGAAATACTTGATAATCTGATACATGTAGTTGATGCAAGTAGCTTTGTTATTGTACTGTACTATGAACTTATGATAACCCATTTTCTTATTTGTGTAAAAACTAACTTCAGATTTTTGAGTCACTAAATTTCAGAGATGAGGAGGTTTTTGGTTAAGAGAGCAAGGACTGAAAATATGAATGATGTGCAACCTGAAATAGAAGTAGAGCAAAGGACTGAAAATGTGAATGATGCGCAGCCTGAAATAGAAGTAGAGCCACCAGCGCCTAACGTTGCCAATGAATTTAATCCAAATGCGATTGAGCGCGATCCGGGAAAGAGGAAATAAATTTGTGAGTATCCTCCTGATATTCAAGACCAAGTGAGGAGAGCATATATATTGAAGGGTCCAATGCAACCAGATTTGAATAAATACCATCCTACTGAATTTGGAAGTTTGCGTTCCTCAAGAGCATTTTCCAAATCTTGGTATAAAAGGTACGACTGGATAGAATACAGTGAGTGGAAGAATGCAGCTTATTGTTTTTATTGTTTTCTCTTTAAGCAACCCGGAAGGGCTGAGCACTTTGGTTATGAAGTCTTCACCAAAGAAGGATTTACAGATTGGAAGCATGCATCTAAAGGCTTCAAAGATCATATTGGTGGTCATGGTAGTAAGCACAACTCTTGCGTCAAGCATTATGATGATTATAATAATCAAAGACAAAGTGTGGCAAGTAATTTTGCTAGATCAAGCAAGGAATCAGAAGAAATGTATAAGATTCGTTTAACTTGTTCTGTAAGTTGTTCAAGATATCTCATTGCACAAGGCTTGGCATTCCGCGGACATGATGAATCAGCTACTTCTCTAAACAAGGGAAACTTTAGAGAGATGATAGATTTGGAAAAAACTAAGAATGAACAAGTCAGAGATGCTTTTAACCGTGGTGGCAGAAATTGCACAATGACATCTGGTGACATTCAAAAGGAGCTTGCAATGTGTTGTGCACATGAAGTTAGAAAGAAGATCATGGCAGAGCTTGATGACAAACAATTCTCGGTGCTTATTGATGAATCACGTGATATATCTGTGAAAGAGCAAATGGCTGTGATGTTGAGGTTAGTAGTTTCACTTTTATTTTGTTGTTTGTTTGTCATTTATTCTCTATGCAACCAACTGACATTATTGTGTTTTTCTATAGGTTTTTGAATGACAAAGGGAGGGTTGTGGAAAGATTCCTTGCTTTGCATCATGTCAAAGATACGACGTCCGAGTCACTAAAGGATGCTCTTTATGGCATTCTTGATCATTATAAGTTCTCAATTTCAAGGATACGGGGTCAAGGATATGATGGGGCTTCAAATATGAGAGGTGAATTTAATGGTTTGCAGAAAAAGATCATAGATGAAAACCCCTATGCTTTCTATGTTCATTGCTATGCTCACCGTCTGCAATTGGTGGTTGTGTCTGTTGCTAGCAGTTGCTCATCTATTCATGATTTCTTTGAGTACATCTCCTTGATTGTGACTACAAAAACAACATCTTGCAAGAGAAGGGATGCATTGACTGAGGCACAACACCAAGATATTCTGGATAGACTTGAGAATGGTGAGATATCTACTGGAAGGGGCTTGCACCAATCATCTACTCTTGCTAGACCGGGGGATACTAGATGGGGTTCACATCATACTACCTTACTTCGTTTGGATCAAATGTGGTCCTCCGTGTTAAAGGTGCTTAGTACAGTTGATGAATATGGACGTGGACCATCTCAAGCAGCGGGTTTGATAGAAAAAATGGAGAGCTTTAAATTTTTTTTCATTCTGAAGCTTATGTTGAAGTTATTTGGCATCACAAATGAGCTTTCAAAAGTCTTGCAAAGAAAAGATCTCAATATTGTTCTTGCCATGGAATTAGTTAATGATGTCAAGGCTCGGTTGGCAACGTTCAGAGAGAGTGGTTGGGATAATTTATTTGGTGATGTCCAAGAATTTTGTGGTGCTAATAGTATTCTAGTACCAAATATGGACGAAGTAATACCAGTTCGTGGTCGTTCAAGGAGAGAAGGGAGGACTGTTACTAATCTTCACCATTACCGTGCAGAGATTTTTTATGTTGCTATTGACAAAATTTGTGTGGAGATGGATCACCGCTTTAGTGAAGGAGCAAATTGTGTGCTTGATTGCTTCTCATGTCTTGACCCCAAGGACTCTTTCTCCAAGTTCAATGTTGATAAACATGCTCGTCTTGCTGAAATTTATCATGAAGACTTCTCTAATGATGATCGTGGAACAATAAGAGAGCAGCTCCTCACTTATTTAAGTCAAGTGAAAAGGCATGCTTCTTTTTCTACTTGTGATGATCAAAGTTTGGCCATGAAGATGGTTGAAACTAAGAAAAATTTGGTATTTCCATTGGTATACAAACTTATTGAGTTGGCTTTGATATTGCCGGTGTCAACTGCATCTGTTGAGAGAGCATTTTCAGCAATGAAGATTATCAAGAATAAATTGCGTAGCAAGATCAACAACGAATGGTTCAACGACTTGATGATATGTTACACCGAGCGGGAGTTATTCAAGTCAGTTGATGATAAGGATATTATTCGAACATTTACAACAATGAAGTCTCAGAAAGGACATTTGCCTCATGATTTTCTTTAGCACACTATTGGTACGTTCCATCTAACCTTTTCTATTGTTACAAGCTCTCTGTTTTGAATAAATAAACAAATCACAACACTGAATTTTTGTGAATAACAAATCCATTTTCTTATCCTGTAGTGTCTTCTAGGATATATTGATGGTGTCATGGTGATTTAGACGGCTACACTTTTGTTGGCAAGATGGCTAGTTTGGCTGATTGGCTCTATGCTTCGCCTTATTCTGTTTCTTTTGTTGTTAAGTCACAACTTCATTTGCTCTCTGAAATGGAATATTGATATATTAGTTCGCTTAAATATTACATTTGTCTGACTGTTATGTTCGTATTTTCACTTCAATATTAATGTGGATTTGTGCTTTGCAAGTTTGATGCATAGTATATATTTTCTACCCGATACGGAATTTTTTATTTGTATGTTAGACATTCAGGCTTAAGTTTGCCCAGGCTTCACAAAAGTTCTGGCTCCGCCCCTGTCTCAATGCGAACATCATATGCGTGTTTCTTTAACTGGAGACGACAAAGGGATCCTGCTGGTACGCGCTTACCACGCTGCTTCATCATCCTCATCTAATTAAGCTCCATCCACCTCTCTGCTCTGCATCTGCTGGGAGTCAAAGTATCCTCTTGACCTTCTTCTACAGCTAACCAGGTTCCTTTACCTTCTTCTATACTTCTGGGTCATTGTTGCTTACTTAATTACCTAGCTAGCGTGCAGGTGTGCTTCAACATCTTGACGTACGTGTGGTATGATCGATCGAAATTGCTTTTAATTGTGTATATAGTGGTCTCCTCATCGCTATATATGCGCTGTGTGCTGCATAAAAGATTAAACTCCATGCCCCAGCTGCACCCTCTGATTTTTTCTCTCTCTCTCTCTCTCTTTCTACAGAGAGATTATAGTTGGCGTCAAATCGCGTGGGAACTGCTGTTTCTTAGAGTTGGGTGATCTTACAGAGGGACGTTGCTGGAGATGGCTAGTGAAAACGAAACCTGGGAGAAGAAGCTGCAGGATCCCAGAGCAACTCCGATTTCTCTGCCATTAGAATTCTTGAAAGCCATCACATGTGATTTTTCCACTGAGCAAGAACTCGGAAGAGGTGGGTATGGAGTGGTTTACAAGGTATGTATGACCAATTCGTCCCACTATACTTATCAAATACTATTTGTTAGGAATACGTAGTACTCCTAGTAATTAACTTGCATCACAGGGAACTCTTCCCAGTGGGAAAATTATTGCTGTGAAAAACCTCTTTGGCTTGCATACGCTGGGAGATGAGAAATTCAGCAAGGAGGCCAATTCTCTTATGGGAATCAAGCACCAGAACGTAGTGCAGTTTTTGGGTTACTGCACAGAATCAAGTTTTAAATTGATAGACCTTCAAGGAAGTGGGAACTATATTTTGGCTGAAATACCGAAAAGATTACTCTGCTTTGAGCATGTATGTAATGTAATAAAAGCCTTGACAAGTATATCTCAGGTATATGTGATTACTAAAAACTCTACATTGTTTATCTCCTTATCTTTACTCTTCTCTCAGTCTTAAGTTTACTTGTGCGAACACAGCTTAATCCATCCTTAAAGAGGGGTTGTTGTTAGGGCGGGAACCACGAGTGTAATATTTTTCGTTGAGAAAACGCAAAAGCTTTGCGTATCGATGCATTGATAGAAAAGAGAGTTATGTACAAGTCCAAGAATGGACCACACCCAAGAGTACAAACACGATACCCCTAAACAATAAGTGTAGTTGGAGTTGGCATGCAAGACTTTTTGGGCCCACCTTCCTCCAATCCGGAGCCTCTGCTCGTACTGTGGCTAGGAGACAGATAACGTTCAGTTGCGCTTCGTCTAAGTGTAATCATTGAACGTGTTTTGATTATATTTCCTTTATTTGATCTATTGATTTAACAGATGAATCTTGTGGCCTCGATTGGAGCATGAGATATGAAATAATCAGAGGAATTTGTGGTGGTTTGCATTACCTTCACGAAGAATGCCGTATTGTTCATCTGGACCTCAAACCAGAAAATATATTGATGGATGCTACTATGGTGCCAAAAATTGCGGACTTCGGTTTGTCAAGGATCTTTGCTGACAAGCAATCCCGAGACTTCACTCAAAATCGTCCGGGAACGCGGTAAGCTGCCTTTTTTTCTTTAGCAATTTTCTGTTACTTATTGCGATGTCTCAAATTTTCAAACTCCGTTGCAGTGGATATATGGCACCAGAATACATAATCCAAGGCGTAGTCTCCATCAAGGCAGATATATATAGCTTAGGGGTTATAATTATCGAGATACTCACCGGTTATAGACATTATCACCTCAATGAAGACAATAGTCCCGAGAGTACCGTCACGTTTTTCCCGCACTTCAAAGAGAAAGTAAGATGAAGTAATCAATATTTTTCACAATGTTAATAAATAGCATTCTCTTCCGAGTACGTAGGCAAAAGTAGAAGCTGCAGTGAAAAAAATATGACCTCTAAGAAACATATACATTGATGAAACATGGAGTAAAAGGCATGCAAATATTATTTTTTGGCATATGATATATTATATTAAGAAAAAAATATCTTCAAAATGTGAGAAACTCAATGTAAATGATGTTATGCCTGACCCGAACTTTGGTTATTTTTTTTTTCATTTTTTTCATTGTCAGTCTGATGTCTGAATTGATGTTTTACTAAGCTTAAGTGTGGGGTTTGTATAGATTAAATATTGTGAATGATGTTGGCCATTTTCATTACTCCTCAGTCCTCACTCATGAGTGTAATTTCACAGATACTCGAACTTTGGAGAAATAGGCTGCTGAAATCACAGATAGACACAGTACTGTTGGAACAAGTACATGTATGCATTGAGTTAGGCATACAATGCATTGCATTTTATCCAATTAAGAGACCAGTTACAAAGCATATGATCGATAGGCTTGATGATGTGAATATCACGGATAGATCCATCAAAACTGGCGTGGGTAGTACTTCAGCAGTAGCGCAGGTATGTTCAATCAGGCCATGAAACATTCCCCAGTGACCTGTTGTTTGAGAATTTGTGTACATCTCTATTTTCAATTCTTTTTTTGCTGCGAAATGGTGGATGTGGTGAAGTGTGATTGATCGTTAAATAGGCAAGAGAAGCTTCAGCTACTATGAAGGAAGAAGATACGAGGTCTGAGGTGAGTCTTTCTTTAAGGATAGGCACAACACAACCGAATTTTATGTGTCAATTCGAACTGTTGTTATTCAAGAAATTCTACTGAGAAAACATACATTGACAAAGCAATGACTGAATACTCGGTAGTTTGTTGTACAGCTATGACATTGCTTGCACATGTCAACCATTGATTAAGTTTGGCGGAAGAGAAGTTTATAGAAACACCATGTAGGGGACAAGCATTATCTTGATAGTTCTAAAAACCATTCTTCAAGAGGTTTTACAAACAAATTACTCTGAAAGTTATCTGGTCTAATTCTCATTAAGGTAGACAAGATAACCGTTCTTCAAGAGGTTTTGATAGTTCTAAAAATGTTCCTATCAGAAATTGATACTTATTTGAGACCTACCGTTTTAGAGTACATGGATGTGTTCCTTTTCAGATCAAAGTACAGCTTCCTAGTATTGCAGATGAAGAAGAACCGAGCACAACTCAGGTTGCTAGGCTAGGTGAGCAATCAGTCCACACAAATCTGACCCTCCGCAAATTTGGATGCCCTTGCTCCTTTATTGAAAACCGTTGAGGGCTTCTCTTCCTTAAGCCTTTTTTTTTTCCAGATGAAGCTAATAAACATCATGTCCTGGAGAGGATGCTATGTGATGAAAGTGTTGAGCCGGCATGCCTTGAGTTATCACTCTTAGAGGACATCACAAATAATTTCTCTGCTAGAAGTACATCAGGAGTGTTTTACAAGGTATGCCTACTTATTAACTGAACAATCTCAGGCATACTTAACTTGAACGCTGTGGATGCAAATAAAAGATGGTACCCTAACATGGGAAGTTAAACAGGGGAAACTTTCAAATGGTGGTATTGTTGTTCTGAAGAGGCTCGCAATTGCATTTCCAATTGCGACAAACTATTTCCAATGTTGTCATTTACTTGCAATATTTACCTGTCACTCGTGAGCTCTTCCATTATATGTTGATCGGCTGGTTCAAAAATCGATTTTGGTACATGTTGCCGGACCCATCAAAATGTGCACTCATGCTTAAATGGGGCCATATTTTGCTTGAATTCTGTAGCCTAAAGTTCGTCGATTCACCTAGGTAAGTCACTTGAAAAATGGATTATGTGGACATGCGTGCACATGAATATAACTCCATTTCAATTAACTGGTTATTTTAAAAGAGTGGTACATACCCAATGAGAATAGCCGGTAAAATAAAATATGCACGAGTGTTTCATATCATGATGGGGCTGAGCACATTAGAGCCTCATCATATATACACTAGACAAATGTTCGCGCGTTACTACGTGTGAGACTTTCCTCCGCTTCCCTGCTAACCTCTCCATCGCACCTGGTTGCGGGCCTTTTCCGTAGGCTGGATTTTTTATTGGTAGTGTCAAAAATAAATGTAAATTGAAGATGACTTGGTGAAAAAATAAAATAATTATGCTGATTGATGGGTAATGTGAAACAATAAACATAAATTATGGTGATGATAGGTGGAGCACGCCATCACATTCTGGCAGCAAACAATGAAATTCTGCATCTTTTTAGATAGTAGAGAAGAAATACATGTCTTAGTTCCAAAATACTGGATAACTTCTTGCTTACAATTGCTCCATTACTTACACACGCATGCAGCTCCCACTTACAAGGATGGGGCCAGCGGGTAGTGAAGATGGCGCCGATCGTGACATTGACGTTGCGATGACACCTGAGCGTCTACAGAGTGTGACAATTCGTACAGGGGGTGTAATTGATGCATTCAGTTTTTCTTACTTTGATCAATCTGGGGAACAGCGAACCGTAGGTCCCTGGGGTGCTGGTGGAGCAATTCACGCGACAACTACGACGGTGCGCACTTTTTTTCTTGTACATACTTCATAACGCATAAATGGTTTTCTTAGAGGTAAGGTGAAATTATACACTTAAACAGGCATCACCAAACGTTGTGTGTTGATACACTTACAGTATTTTTCCTTCACGCATGCGTGTGTCGACTGCAGATCGTGTTGGGCCCTTCAGAGGTTGTGAAAGGAATACTGGGAACAATGGGAAAAATTGAACATGCAGAGACTGCGCCTACTGTTATAACATCACTCAGGATTGTTACCAACATCCAAACATATGGACCTATTGGAAATCCCATCTATTACGGTGTGAAAAACAACACACCTTTCAGCATTGTCGCGCCAGAGAACAAGAGCATTGTGGGCTTCTTTGGGCGTTCTAGCCGATATGTCAATGCAATCGGTGCCTACACGGTCAAAATCAGTCTCATGCAATGATGAGATGGAGCATCGAAACAACATGGTTAGGGACCTGATCCTTGCGCCAGCTTTACTTCCAGTGTTGTTTTGTATTCGAACTAGAAGGATCTCCCGCACGTTGCAGCGGGATCCCTTTAGAAAATGTATTGTGTAAACAAACAGATATAAGATGTTTGATACATTATGTTGTTTAAAGAAATATATAAAATTCAATTAATCATAATTGAGATACTAAATTTAATAGACATGAGATGAGTGTGTGTATTATAAATTATTAATGTGAATAATTAGATGGTTTAAGGAATGGATGATATGTAGTTTTTCATGTAGTGATTAATAAATATTAGTGGAGATGACATGGACAATTGATTGGATAAGAGAATGGATGATGTCGATAGATTATATGTTGAGATAAAACAAGATTTTGCTTTATAAGAGATATAGATAAGATGGTTATGGACTTCATCCCTACGCCAGCCCGTGTGATTGTGATGCCCCCGAAATTTATCGTGCACTAAACATCCATGCAACATGCACGATCAAGATCAGTGACTCACGGAGCACGACCAGGGATCAGGCCCACCATTCGCCTAGGTGATCTCCACCTGCCCTGTCGCTCCACCAAAGTGCATGTTTTCATGTCGGCTGTCGGCACGGGTCCCGAGCTACCACCACATCCTAGGTGATACCGCTAAACAGCCATCCGCCACAGGAATCTCTCGTAGGTGCTCTCCGAGCCGACCTGACTTTATCATTGGGGGTTGTCGTGTCTCAGGTCCATACCATCAAGGTGAAATCTAAGGAATCACCCTCAATAGGTTCACCACTTGATATACTGCACGACAAAGACATCATCGAGAGTGAAATACGAGGAATCACCCTCAGTAAGATCACACTAGGTGTGCTGCACTGCAGAGTCATCATCGAGAGTGAAATACGAGTAATCACCCTTAGTAAGTTCACACTTGGTGTGGCTCTGCAGAGTCGTACAATTGCATGGGCCTAAAGGGGTGTTCGGCTCTCGGTACAATGGTCAATCATCTCGGATAACCCAGATAGAATGGCATGGCGACACGGACAAGGGTGCAGGGCCACTGATGGGACACTAACCCACCTATACTAAACATATAGGTTAACAGATAAATTATCAATAGTAGGTTATAAAAAACAGGCTATGCATCAGAATAGGAGCTATCGGGACAACAACAGTAGCAAAATCTAATGCAAGAATAAGAGAGAAAGAATGGGCGATATCTGGATGATCAAGGGGGTTTTGCTTGCCTGATTGCTCTGCAGGTGAAAACGGACCTTCACGGTGTAGTCGATCACCGGATCATCAGCGGTTTCGGAGTTTACCAGAAAGGAAGTAACGGAGGGGGAAACAAAAAATAACAATTCAATCAAATGCATCACATATGTATGTAACAGCAAAATGTGTTGGTGATATGCTCTAATGCATTGCTAAGCATTTTAATTGAAGGGGGGAATATCCGGCAATATTTTCTCGATTCCAGGTATTATTCGGTATAGCGATCTGGTAGCAAATTGTCAATGTTCATTGTGTTAGAGGCATGTGATAGGTATGTGGATGACATATTCGGATTCATATATTATTGATTTTATACCGTGAGTCACTGATCTTGATTGTGCATGCTACGTGGATGTTTAGTGCACGATTAATTTCAGGGGCGTCACAATGATATCTTATATTCTCGTACTTTGAGTGCTTGTTTCACCAATTACGTTCTACTAGTGAGTTGCACGTGATTTGCACATGAGGTGTGAGATATCGTGACAACACAATGTTGACAGACAACTGACACTTACATATCATGTGCATGAAGTCCAAGATACAAATTTGTTACTAATGATAGCTAATCCCATTGGAAAAGGGAAACCTTAGCTGCATAGTGCTTCAATAAGTGTATACAACACATTATATGTATGGACCTTAAGGGTTAAATTTCATGAATATGCGAAGATAGTGTTGCGATATTTGGCTGAAATTATCTGAAAAGATATATAGTTAAGAAATGGTTCATTAGAAGTCTTTCACCTTGAGTAAAATTTCAGAAGTAATCTCGTAAATGGACACACTTTTAATCAAGCGAGAACTCTAATGGAGCAAGAGCACACATGGAAGATTCTGGACTAAATCATAAATGGATACACTTTTGTTCAAGCGAGAAAATATAAGGGAGCAAGATCATGCATAGGAGGTTCTAGAATAAATGAGAAGTGTGTAAAGATAGTGTATGTAACAAGTACAATGGTGTACTCAGTTTTAAATTATTGGAAACTTGTAGATAGTACACATGGCAGAATATGATGTAAATGATAGGAAATTGAATAGTCAGCAACACTCGGATTTGCCACCTCTTAACCGTCGAATTGAGTTCATCCAACAATCCATATTCAAACTTATTCATACACTATATAGTGGTATGGATATGGATTAACAATGAAGTTGTTACATCTTGTTATGTAATATAAAGTTCGCAAGATTACTTTCTGTAAGCGATGCAGTCAGTGAATTATTCTGATGCCTATGGGCTTTTACATTTGGGCTTGTACATTCGTCATCCATATACTTCCCCGTTCAAATATTTAGAGTGAAGTGCATCCTAGGTCCTCGAACTATTTCGATGGTGTCACGTAGGTCCTCAAACTATGAAAAGTGTCATCTAGGTCCTCAAAAATCCTTGAAGTGTAATAAGTGTGTATATATGTGACACTGAAATAGTTCAAGGACCTAGGTGACACCTTTGAAATAGTTTGAGGACCATGATAACACACCTATTGCACTTTGAGGATCTGGATGATGATTTTCATACTTCGAGGACCTATGTGATACCTCTGAAATAGTTTGAGGACCTATGATGCACTTCACTCAAATATTTATGTCTATTTGTAGTTTCTGTGGTCCTTGAAGTATGCCGCTCGAAAATATCCTCATGAAAGTGCGTCCAAATTAATCGAGGCAAATAATGTGTCTGTACATAATTAGTGACTGTATTTTTTTTAGATGAAAAGGGATGTCCAGTTCCATTTAACTGAAACCCAGAGTATACAAAGTTCAGAAAATACGCAAAAGTAGCCCGGCTAGTCCAGGGGACATACTACACCCGGGTACAAAGGACAGTGCTGAGCACCCCCCACCTCGTACGCCTGACACGTGTCCTCCCGCAAAAAGCATCTCTCAAACCCATGACGGAAAATAAAAGGAAACATACTTACAGTTCCAAAAACTTAAAGGGTGCGCTTGGGAGCCAAAGTATTTTTGTGGTTTTTAGGAATACTGTGGTTTTAAGGAGAAACCTTGGTATTCAATACTTTGAGTCGTTTGGATGAAAAAAATACTACAGTTTAACAAACTGTGGTATCTCTAAAACTGTGGTATTTTTGTGGTATATAAAAAAGAGGTCCCAAGTTCTTTTTTTAAAACCGAGAAATGCTGGCTGCTTGGTCTCACTATGTCCATCTTCTGGCCATCAACGCGTGTGATACATAAATCGATAGCTAGCCGATCGATCTATCCGGCTAGAGGCCGACATACACGTACAAATGACTACTTAGCCGCCGGCTGAAAACACATGGATGCAGGAGCTGCAGACGTCGATCTTACCTTGGTCTTTGATTGATTACAAGAGTAACTCTACCACAGATCCTAGCATCTAGGAGAGAACATGCTCGTGCAAGGCTGAATGCATATGGTGGCTATTAGTACAAGCTGATCCGTGAGAGTGTAGCTGAATATGCATGCAACAACGTAATAATCGATCCAAACCAAAGAAAACTGAGAAAAACTGCCACTTGCCAAACGCCTCGGCAGTTTTATCAAAACTGAGAAAAACTCTGATTTTAAAAACTGAAGTATTTATTGACCATGTATTGAAATACTTAGGTCTTGAAATACCATGGTTTTGCAAAAACGGTGTTGCCAAACTACCTAAACTCGTCGGAGCAGTTTTGACCAAGTTTTAACAGGTGCCAGTTATGCAAACTCACCCTTCAAATCTCATTTCTTGTAATTTCGTGTCCCCGCCTTAAATGGTATTCCTCCTCCAACCGAGCGTCGTTACCGGCCATGAACACCGCGTTTGACCGCGGTCATGTCTCCCGCGCTTCAGCTTTTCCGTCCCGGCGTCCAGGTACACTACCGACAAGCCCCGCAACAATCCATCACCCAATTAGCGGCCATTAAATTCATTACCTTTGCATATTTTTGCCGGTCGAAACCACCCACCGGCAAGCTCATCCTAGCGATCCTAGTCGTATGAAAAGCACCCATACGATCCCTCTTGCCATGTGCATCCTCCCTGTGATTTCTCTCTCATTCCCGTACACCATAGCCCACAAAATTGAAATCCCGAGTGCCACCCTCTCCCTCCCTTGCTCCGGCGAGCAATTCCCGTCAGAGCAAGCAGTGTCAATACCTGCTGGCCAACATAGGAGCACCATGGAGCCTCCGCGAAGCTCCAACGCCCGCCATCGACCTTGTGCGACCCTGGGAAGGACCTCACCATGGGCAAAATTGAGCCCCTATTTGTCCGCAGGCACGGCCGGACGTGTCCGCGTACAGAGCCCGGACAACCCCCAAATGTGTGTCCTTCCAACCGTCATCCTCAAACCCCACACGTCAAATCCATAATAACCATGCAACATAGATCATACGGATAGATAAACATAGTTCGATGAGTGCAAATTCATCAGTCGGACAAAGTTCAGACATACATAGAAACTTGCGGACAAGGGAAAATCCTCAAGAACGGAGGATGCCATGTGGCCAGACCGGAGCTTCACCACGGGAGGATCGGGCCATCCTCCATCTCGGCAAATGCTCTGGCCACCGCTTCGCATTGCTTCTGCCTAGCGTGTCGTGCCATCCGGCCCCGGCTCTCCGCTTGGCGCAATCTCAGCTTGTCGGCCCACTTCTCGGACTCCGGTGTGTAGCCAATTGTCAGAACATCCTTCAATATGTCCCAGCAATGGCCGAACCGCCATTCCATCTTCCCTGAAAGTTGATTGTACATTCGGATGGCCTCCTCCATCTAGCAAATAGAAGAGCCACTCACCATATGCAATAGTGAAGTGAAGCAACAAAATGAAGCACATGAAACTTACATTGTCCACTTCAGCATAGCATCCGACAAACTTGTTAACGGAGGCTTGGATGCATGACCGGTTGGAAATATGCCCTAGAGGCAATAATATTGTATTATTATATTTCTGTGTTTATAATTAAGAAGTTTATATTTTATGCTATAACTGCCATGATCCTGAAATATTCGATTCAGTGGAAAACTTATATGCACGGGTAAAATGATATACGATAAAATAAGATTCCTAGTCTCGCCTCTAAGACTAGCTCAAGTGTTGCTTGTGATCATGTTTTCCGGATCTTAAGATATCGTTAAGAGTAACGATTGTCTCAAAGCAACATTGAGAGTATGATATTAGAAGAATGATCATATTGAATCGACCCAAACCTGTTTGTTATACTTTGAGATAATATCGTTGTAAGTCAATTGCTATAACACGAAGTGTTAACATATGTTTAATTCCTTAGATCATGAGAGTATCGTAGTCACTTCTTACTGTACGATGAGCTTTGGGGTTTCTCAAATGTCATCTTTAACACGGTGATCATACCGACAACTTACAGGTTCATCGAAACATTTGACAAAGGACACGATAGCTCGAGAGTGGAATTTGCTCCTCCAACAACATACATGGCAAGATGCTGACGGGGGCGTGGACAGCATGACCATGTGATGCGACAAGTGCGTGACAGGTCGGGGCTTGACTAGCTAAGTGAAGGAAATATGCCCTAGAGGCAATAATAAAGTTTGTTATTTTATATTTCCTTATTCATGATAAATGTTTATTATTCATGCTAGAATTGTATTGATCGGAAACCTAAAAACATGTGTGAATACATAGACAAACACTGTGTCCCTAGTGAGCCTCTACTTGACTAGCTCGTTGATCAAAGATGGTTAAGGTTTCCTAACCATGGACATGAGTTGTCATTTGATAAACGGGATCACATCATTAGGAGAATGATGTGATGGACAAGACCCATCCATTAGCTTAGCATATTGATCGTTCAGTTTTATTGCTATTGCTTTCTTCATGTCAAATACATATTCCTTCGACTATGAGATTATGCAACTCCCGGATACCGGAGGAATGCCTTGTGTGCTATCAAACGTCACAACGTAACTGGGTGATTATAAAGATGCTCTACAGGTGTCTCCAAAGGTGTTTGTTGAGTTGGCATAGATCGAGATTAGGATTTGTCACTCCGAGTATCGGAGAGGTATCTCTGGGCCCTCTCGGTAATACACATCATAAGAAGCCTTGCAAGTAAAGTGACTAATGAGTTAGTTGCAGGATGATATAGTACAGAACGAGTAAAGAGACATGCCGGTAACAAGATTGAACTAGGTATGATGATACCGACGATCGAATCTCGGGCAAGTAACATACCGATGGACAAAGGGAATTACGTATGTTGTCATAACGGTTCGACCGATAAAGATCTTCGTTGAATATGTAGGAGCCAATATGAGCATCCAGGTTATTGACCGGAGAGGTGTCTCGGTCATGTCTACATAGTTCTCGAACCCGTAGGGTCCGCACGCTTAACGTTCGATGACGATATTGTATTATATGAGTTATGTGATTTGGTGACCGAATTTTGTTCGGAATCCCGGATGAGATCACAGACATGACGAGGAGTCTCGAAATAGTCGAGAGGTAAATATTGATATATAGGACGATAGTATTCGGACACCGGAAGTGTCCCGGAGTGTATCGGGTATTTATCAGAATACCGGAGGGGTTACCGGAACCCTCGGGGGGAACATATGGGCCACATGGGCCATGGGAGGGGAGCACACCAGCCCACAAGGGGTGGCGCCCCCCCTTATGGCAGGAGGCCGAATTGGAGAAGGAGAAGAGGGGGTTCGGCCCCCCTTCCTTCTCTTCTTCCCTCTTCCCTTTTTCCTTCCGGCAATTATGGAAGGGGGGGAGGCCGAATTGGGGAAGACCCCAAGTAGGATTCGGCCTACTTGGAACACACCCCTTGGCTGCTCCTCCCTCCCTCCACCTATATATATATATGTGGGGGGGGGGGGGGGGGGGAGGGGGCGCCCATAGCACAACCCAGACAATTGCCTAGCCATGTGCGGCGCCCCCCTCCACCGTTTACTCCCATGGTTATATCTTCGTAGTGCTTAGGCGAAGCCCTGCGCGGATCACTTCACCATCACCGTCACCACGCCGTCGTGCTGACGGAACTCATCTACTACCTCGACAACTTGCTGGATCAAGAAGGCGAGGGACGTCACCGAGCTGAACGTGTGCAGAACTCGGAGGTGCCGTACGTTCGGTACTTGATCGGTTGGAGCTAGAAGAAGTTCGACTACATCAACCGCGTTGTCAAACGCTTCTGCTTACGGTCTACGAGGGTACGTAGACATACTCTCCCCCTCGTTGCTATGCATCTCCATGGATAGATCATTGCGTGTGCGTAGAAATTTTTTTGTTTTCCATGCAACGTTTCCCAACAGTGGCATCCGAGCCAGGTCTATGCGTAGATGATATGCACGAGTAGAACACAAAGAGTTGTGGGCGGTGATAGTCATACTGCTTACCATCAACGTCTTATTTTGATTCGGCGGTATTGTAAGATGAAGCGGCCCAGACCAACCTTACATGTCCACATACATGAGACCGGTTCCACCGACAGACATGCAACTAGTTTTGCATAAAGGTGGCTGGCGGGTGTCGGTTTCTCC
Source organism: Thinopyrum elongatum (assembly GCA_011799875.1). Classification (NCBI taxonomy): domain Eukaryota; kingdom Viridiplantae; phylum Streptophyta; class Magnoliopsida; order Poales; family Poaceae; genus Thinopyrum; species Thinopyrum elongatum. The sequence continues at coordinate 16,490,614 of CM022297.1, read as the reverse complement.
TACTTTAGTTGAATCGAATTTGACTACGGCCGGTCCTTGAAGAAGGTTAAAACAGTAAACTTGACGAAACACCGTTGTGGTTTTGTGCGTAGGTAAGAACGGTTCTTGCTAGAAGCCCGTAGCAGCCACGTAAAACTTGCAACAACAAAGTAGAGGACGTCTAACTTGTTTTTGCAGGGCATGTTGTGATGTGATATGGTCAAGACATGATGTGATAAAAGTTATTGTATGAGATGATCATATTTTGTAAGATATCTGACAACCGGCAGGAGCCTTATGGTTGTCTCTTTATTGTATAAAATGCAAACACCATGTAATTGCTTTACTTTATCACTATGCATTAGCGATAGTTGTAGTAGCAATAGTTGGGGGCGAGATGACCACGACGCTACGATAGAGATCAAGGTGTCGAGCCGGTGACGTTGGAGATCATGACGATGCTTTGGAGATGGAGATCAAAAGCACAAGATGATGATGGCCATATCATGTCACATATTTTGATTGCATGTGATGTTTATCTTTTATGCATCTTATTTTTCTTAGTACGGCGGTAGCATTATAAGATGATCCCTTAACTAAATTTCAAGGTAAAAGTGTTCTCCCTGAGTATGCACCATTGCTATAGTTCATCGTGTTGAGACATCACGTGATGATCGGGTGTGATAGACTCTACGTTCACATACAACGGGTGCAAGACAGTTTTGCACATGCGGAATACTTGGGTTAAACTTGACGAGCCTAGCATGTACATACATGGCTCGGAAAACTGGAGACCGAAAGGTCGAACGTGAATCATATAGTAGATATGATCAACATAGAGATGTTCCCCATTGATGACTACTCCATCTCACGTGATGATCGGACATGGATTACTTGATTTGGATCACTTTATCATTTAGATAACTTGAGGGATGTCTATCTAAGTGGGATTTCTTAAGTAATTTGATTAATTGAACTTAATTTATCATGAACTTAGTCCTGATAGTATTTGCATATCTATGTTGTAGATCAATGGCCTGTGCTACCATTCCCTTGAATTTTAATGCGTTCCTAGAGAAAGCTAAGTTGAAAGATGATGGTAGCAACTACACGGACTGGGTCCGTAACTTGAGGATTATCCTCATTGCTGCACAGAAGAATTATGTCCTTGATGCACCGCTAGGTGAAAGGCCTCCTGCAGGAGCAGATGCTGATGTTTTGAACGTCTGACAAGCTCGATCTGATGACTACTCGATAGTTCAGTGTGCCATGCTTTACGGCTTAGAATCGGGACTTCAAAGACATTTTGAACGTCATGGAGCATATGAGATGTTCCAGGAGTTGAAGTTAATATTTCAAGCAAATGCTCGAGTTGAGAGATATGAAGTCTCCAACAAGTTCTATAGCTGCAAGATGGAGGAGAATAGTTCTGTCAGTGAACACATACTCAGAATGTCTGGATATCATAATCACTTGACTCAGCTGGGAGTTAATCTTCCAGATCATAGTGTTATTGACAGAGTTCTCCAATCACTGCCACCAAGCTACAAAGGCTTCGTGATGAACTATAATATGCAAGGAATGGAAAAGACAATTCCCGAGCTCTTCGCAATGCTCAAAGCTGCGGAGGTAGAAATCAAGAAGGAGCATCAAGTGTTGATGGTTAACAAGATCACTAGTTTCAAGAAAAAGGGCAAGGGAAAGAAGGGAACTTCAAGAAGAATGGCAAGCAAGTTGCCACTCCCGGGAAGAAGCCCAAAGCTGGACCCAAGCCTGAAACTGAGTGCTTCTACTGCGAAGGGACTAGTCACTGGAAGCGGAACTGCCCCAAGTATTTGGCGGATAAGAAGGATGGCAAAGTGAACAAAGGTATATTTGATATACATGTTATTGTAGGAGATATGCCCTAGAGGCAAAAATAAATGTTATTATTTATCTCCATGCTCATTATTATGTTTATGTTCCATGCTATAACTGCTGTGGTTCCCGAGCCCGTATATCCATAAAGGCTCTGGGGAAAACCCATGTGCACATGTGGAATAATAAACGGTAAAATGTATTCCTAGTCATGACTCTAAGACCATCTCAAGTGTTGCATGATGATTATGTTTTCCCAATCATGGGCATGTCTATGCCAGCAGCTTTGAGGGCACAATGTTAGAAGAACATTTGTGTTGAATCGACCCGATTGATGTTATGCTATGAGTTACATTCGTCACAAGTTAAATGGTTAATAACACAGAGATGGTTAACGTTTGCATGATTCCTTAGACCATGAGAGTATCGAGTTTCTTCATGCTTGCTTCATGAACTTTGGGGTTTGTTAAACGTCATCCGTAAATGGGTGGCTATTACGGCGGCTTACGGGTTCATGGAAAAGTATGTCAAGTAACTTGATAGCTCAAGATTGGGAGTTGCTCCTCCGACGATGGAGAGATATCTCTGGGCCCTCTCAGTGTTACGGTATCCATCATCGTCTGGCCAGACACTTTGTGATTTGATCAAGGGGATGCTGTAACACGGTAACGAGAAAAGAGAACAATACCGGTAACGAGGTAACTAGCCCATAGTTGACAAGTTGTTGATCCACGGGAATGCCAACATGTCTCACCTCGGGTATTTGTAACATATCGCGAAGCAACAGGAATAGCACACGGCAACTGGAGGTTCACTCGAATATTCATTCGTGTGGGTATAGGGGTCAATATGGGTGTCCACGGCTCCGATGTTGGTCATTGATCGGAAAGGGTTCCGTGTCATGTCTATACTTCACCGAACCTATAGGGTCACACGCTTAAGGGTCATCTATCTGTTGAATACTAGACAGGGAGTCTGAGAGAAAATCACCGAAAAAGTTTCGGACACCGGAAAAGTTCCGCAGAGAGAGGTCACCGGATGAGTTCCGGTGAAACTGAAAAGTTGTTTCAGAGGATACCATAAAGTCAAATTGTTTTCGAAACATGCCCGATAATTCTTGGAGGGTGCCAGAATCATTCTAGAAACTTTTGGGAATTTTCTGGAAGAAAAACCGGAAATGTTCCGGAGCTACCGGAACCACTTCAGATGCTTTTTGCAGACGAAAATCACTAATCTGGAATTGTTCCAGAACGCGTTGAAAATTATTTTAGTGGGTACTGGAAATGTTCTAAGCCCACATAAATATTTTCAGTTTGAACGGACGCTGAAAAATGTCGTCATGAATAGTGAAAGTGCTTTTTGGGTTACTTTTTGGAAAGCCATTATTTTGGGCTTTGTCCCAAGATATTTTTTGGGGGTGACATGGATGGATGAGGCTCCCTTGGGGGGCCCCTCCTAGGTGTGGCCGGCCACATGGGGACTCCTCCTTGGAGCCCCCTCTTGTGCCTTGGTTTCACATTTGGGTCCTTGTGGAAGGACTTCATTCATGTGCTTTTTGGGTTTTGGGTTTTCTTGTAAAACCACCCTACCCCTTGGGATTTCCTATAAATAGAGGTGGAGGGGCAGCCCTCCACACTCACTCATTCTCACATACAAGTGCCATTGCAATGATCTGGCTTCTCTCTCCCTCCCCGGGAAATAGTTTCGTAGAGCCGAAAGGCTGTCTGGGTTCCGGTGGGAACTAGTTCTGGACGGCGAAGCCCTGCCGGATAGATGACACCGTATGTGTGCAACTCTGTAGAGGGGTCGTAGTTTCGATCTTTGTGCCCGAGGGGCTGTTTTGAGAGTGCCTCCCGAAGGGCTGTCCAAGTGACGGTCCGAGTTCTGTGAGTCCTCCCGAAGGGCTGTCCGACTGACTGTCCGAGTTTCGAAGGTCCTCCCGAAGGGCTGTCCGCGACACCGTCCGGGGGACTGTCCGTCTGCCTCCCGGAGGGCTGTCCGAGGGGCAGATGAGGGAGTACATCCTCGCGGTTGGGAGGTTGTAAATCCTAGCTGCGGGGATCTGCACCGACGATCGTCATCGACTCTACTTCCGCTGCGCTATGAGTCGGTAACGAAATGATCAAACCTTGTATGCAGTCTCCATAGTGGTCCTGGGCTGGTGCGTAGGTCGGAAATTTTTTGTTTTCTGCTGCGTTCCCTACAGTGGCATCATGAGCCGTGCTATGCGTAGATGCAGGTTGCGATCTAGAATACATGAGATGTATGGGTGTTGCACAATATAATTAGGTAGTAGATGAGTTCTATTACTGAAAATTATTTGTGCGGGTAGCAGATGAAATCTGTTACCCGATATTCTTGTTGCTTCTCTGGAATTTGCATATTTCTGATCTTGATAATAGCATGGTGGAGTTTCAATGTTCTGGCAATCCGCGATCCTGATTGATCAACGAAGTGCTAACAGTTCATTGAATTCCATCGTAGTTAAAAAGAAAGATGAAATTTCGCAGACGAAAGGGCAATGCAGATATGATCTGCACGGGGGTCATGCGTATGACGAAGTTCAATATGGGGCTCGAGATTTTATTATCTCGTGTCTCATACACCCCGCGATGTTAATCTAGCGACTTGGATTATCATACTTGATGATGGACGTTGGTAGCTTCGGTTTGTTTCGAAACCTTAGAAGCCACGAAAAACAAGTTTTTGCATGAACCGATTAGAGACGTCTAACTTGGTTTTGCAGGAGGGTTTGCATGTGCATGTGATGTGGTATAGTAGTGCTCATATTAATTTGATTATGTATGAGATGACTATATGATGTAAATTGATTAACATGACCTGCGTGTCATGATTCGGCATGATGGCTGGAGCCATATGATTGTCACTTTATTGACCTGCGTGTCAACCTTAAGTAATGCATTATTTTATTAGCTATAGAGATAGCAATATTATCTGGTGCATCGACAAGGTGGTGGCAATCTTCACAAAGGTGAACACCGACGCGAATGCCGAAGACGAAGAAATGAAAGACTTCTCCGTCAGAAAGGGCTATACCATATCATGCTATTATGAATTGCCTGAGATGTTTATCCCTTATGTTGCACCCTTCTTGATTGCGCGGTAGTCGCTTTTTATTAGGGTGATCTCTCACAAAAATATCAAGTAGTTAGTGTTCTCCCAAGTGTAGCACCGTCACGGCACCTAACTTTTCGGGGTATCACATGGATACATGGGTACGAACGATTAGGGATGTGTGAGGCGGGTGAGTTGAGATCTCGCAGCGAGATCACTTGGTTGTCTTGACGTTCTAGCTTGAAAGTCCTGAGCTCGGAACACGCCCATCGAAAGATGAACAAGAGTCACATAGAGATGTGATTGGCAAGTTGGCCTACCGATTGCAATTCTCGTCACTTGAGATGGATACATCCTTGGCGTTGAATTGTAATATGGATCTTGAATCGCTCACAATCAATTATGAGAGATATTGATTTGAGTGGGAGCGCACTGTAGAATTAACTTGTTTAATTCTCGGTGCAATTAATTATGAACACTGTCTAAGTGTGTTTTGCATAATAGTTGTAGAATAATGGCTCGCGTTTCCACCTTCCCTATTAAAATTGAACAGCTGTTAAATATCTGGTTAAAACTTTACGATTGGTAACGTAATGTGAGGATTGTCCTCAAGAGTGCCGAGAAGGACTTTGTCCTATCGCATACTTTCGGTATTCTCCCGCTAATGCTATGGATCATGTGACTCTCATCCTTCGATCCAAAAGCTAGAACTCCGTTACGGTCAAAGTGCAAAATGTTTGCTTCCATGAGACCCAAACTTCGAAAGTTTGGATAGTTATGTGATATTCATGGAATCTGAAAATCATTTTCAGGGACAAACAAAGGCTAAAAGATATGAGATATCCAATGCAATGTTTGTTTGCAAACTATTAGTAAAGGAGTTTACTATGCATTAGACTGATAAGAGAGGGATCCAAAAGAACGCCTGTCTTATGATGAAAGGTGAATAAAACAACAACTTAAAGAGAAAGGAAGTGTCCGAAGGGTGTTAGTGAAACTTTCACGCCTAGGAAGTCTAGGGCTAACGCCACTCTTAAGTTGGGTGCTTCTTCTGAGAGTAGGAGAAATACAAAAAGTTAAACTATTAGAAGTATAAAGGCAATAAGAAAGAAGACTGGAATATCCAGCTCATGTATGAATGTCATACAAGTTTTTGATGTATAGAAAGCTGGTCAAAGATATAGTTCTTGGGAATTATGATTAAATTGTTAATCACTGATTCTTGGGTATTGTGAGTTAATCACAAAGATACCCGCTCGATTGCATTCTGTTGCAACTCGATGTAAGAACTACTATGGCCTGAAAGACTAGCCAGGGATGAGGTTTAGGTATACACAGGGAACATAGTAAATGTTACTATACCTTCCATCGGTGTATTACTGTCTATATTTATTTTCATAATTCATTTAGAGTTTTACAAACACTAGCCCATTGCATAAGGTATCTTGCAAGAAGGTTGTTCATAAGAGAACTTTTTATGTTCGAAGTTATGAATAACATAAGGGCCATACTTTCATTGAGAATGAGATGTATGTTATGAATAATGATATTAATATATTACCTCTGGATTTACTTTCATAATTCATTTTAGAGTTTCATACACTCTAGCCCATTGCAAAATGTTTGTTGCAAAAGGGTTGTTCATAAAAGAACAATTGTTGTTCAGTATTATGAATAACATGAAGAGCCATGCTTCCATCCAGATGGGATGTATGTTATGAATATTGATAGTAATATGATACATCCATAACACTGACGCTAAATGTCGCAAGACTAAAAGAATACCACACAAGTGTGGCACTGCATTTGGTCACATTGGAGAAACCCTCATGGAAAATTCCATTATGATGGATTTTGAAGTCATTTGATTTTGAATCATCTGACACTTGCAACTTTTCTCCGAAAAGTGAAGTGACTGAAATACCATTCACAGGCCATAAGGAATGGACAACAAACTTATTGGTGGTCATACATTTGATGTGTGTAGTCCGATAAATGTTGTTAGTAGTGGATTTATCTATCTTCAGAAATGACTCAAGTAGATATATGTATATTTACTTGATGAGACATAAGTCTAGATCTTTTGAATTCATTCAAAAGGTTTTCAAGAATGAAGTAGAAGTTATTGTAACAAGAAAATTATGTTTCTACAATTGGATTGCAGAAAGGAATATTTGAGTTACAAGTTTAGCGAATGTCTGATGAGTTGTGAAAAGAGTTTCATAACTTACACCTCCCGGAACACCACTGCAAATGGAAAGTCTGTGAAGATGTAATCGAACCATTTATGACATGGTAAGATCAAAGATGACATAAATAAATTTGCCATTATCCCTTTTAAAGAGTGATGCTTTAGAGACTGCGGCTTTTACACTGAAAAGAGCTCCATCAGGTCTGTTGAAATGACACCATGGTATGATACGCCCAACCATGTTATATCTTTTCTTAAACATTTGTAATATGGGGCTTGTGTAAAAGGTTACAAACCTATTCCAAATCAGACAAGTGCTACTTTGTAGGTTATCCCAAGTAATTGGGTATTCCTCCCTCACTATACCGAGGCAAATAGGTTTGCCACAAAGAATGGTATGCTTTTTGAAGAAAATGGTTCTTTCAAAAAGGTGAGTGGGAGAACAATGCAACTCGACAAGATAACAGTATCTTCGTCATCAGATCAAAGGAAAGAGACCTTGGAAGTAATTCCGGAGTTTCCTACTGCGACTGATACGGAAGTCTCTACAATAAAATGTATGGACTTCGGTCGAACTTGCAGCTGAACCACGTAGGCAAAAGCTTGTGCAAACCTCTCAGGTGCGCAAACGAGATATTGTTGTTAGACAACAATATACCTACAATACACAAGGAAGCGTTGATGGGCCCTGACTCCGGAATTGGCTAAATGCCAATAGAACCCGAGTTAGTTTCCATATAAGTGATTCAAGATTAAAACCTTGATACACCTTTCGGAAGACTTAGAGTCTAACGAATATTTATGGAACTTAAAACTGGTACGGATAAAAATATTTTATCCATAAAGCTCGACTTGTTGCAATAACAAGTTCAAGGAGTTGACTACGATGAGGTTGTTTCATCGTAGCGATGCTTAAAGTCGGTTCGGGTTGAACTAGCAATTAATACATATTTCAATCATGAGATATGAAACATGGATGACAATAGGATTTCCATCTGATGGAAATGAAACCAAGGACTTGCATGTGTTACAGTCCAAGGTATTTTGTCAATCCAGAGGATGCTAGTAAGTATGCAAACTTCAGAGTTCCAGCAATGGACAGAAGAGAGCAAAATGGAGTTGGAATCTTCGTGTTTTGATGAAATAGTCAAAGGGGTTTGACTTCATCAATGGGTAACGAAGATGCTTATGATTCAAGAAAGTAAGTGGGAGCATAATAATATTTCTAAAAACGTTGTGTGCTTGACACATTGTTAATTGGAAATAAATTTCTTGACACGAATTAGGACTTCATTTGAAAATAGTTTTTCGATGAAGTGCTTGGGCTAAATAGCCTTTATATTAGGCATGATGATCTATGGAGATAGATTTACCTAATGGGGCTGAGCAAAGATACATATTGACAAGATGCTAAAACCTTTTAGCATTAAAAACGTCAAGGAGTGATTCTTGCCGAAGTCACATGGAAAGAGTTTTTTGCAAGACTCAGTGTCCCAAAAACACTGATGAGCAAAATACATGATGGAGATTCCACACACCTTCATGTTTGGATTAATCATGTATTCCATGGTATGTAAAAACAACCAGATATGTCCAATACTCCAAAGTTGTTGCGAGTATAGATACCAAAGTGATCAAAAGTACTGATCATGGGACAACAGTGAAAAAGGGTCATTGAGTACTATAGTAGCACTGATGACATGTTTTCTCGCAAGCGGAGATCATGAAGAGTTCGTTGTAAAAGCTTACATCGACCCAGTCTTCATCCATGCTCCAAGCGATTTTCGATTGAGGGTTTTTGTGTAACACACAATATGGTGGCACGGTAGTTGGAAATTGTTACAAACAAGTTACTGTGGCGAATTCTATAACAGAGGCAAAGTATGTTGCCGCTTTTAAAAGCGACAAAGAAGATGTTGAATCATATAGTTCATTTATGAACTTAGTATGGTTCCAAGATAGCTTTTGTCAATGGGACACTACTACAGGTAGTTGCTCCATAACTCAGTCTGAGTAATCCAGGTTCGACCTGTGATTCACATACATACAAAACCAAGTCCACACAAAATATGAATTTTGTGAAAGCGTGAAAACGCGAGGATATGCAAAGATACACACGGAGCTGAAGTCGTCAGATCCGTTGGACATCAGGCTATACCACAAGCTAAGCATATTTACACCGGTGTGCCACAGGTGTAAAGTGCATTAAGCATTAACTAGATAATTGAATCTAGTGCAAGTGGGAGTCTGTAGGAGATATGCCCTAGAGGCAATAATAAATGTTATTATTTATCTCCATGCTCATTATTATGTTTATGTTCCATGCTATAACTGCTGTGGTTCCCGAGCCCGTATATCCATAAAGGCTCTGGGGAAAACCCATGTGCACGTGTGGAATAATAAATGGTAAAATGTATTCCTAGTCATGACTCTAAGACTAGCTCAAGTGTTGCATGATGATTATGTTTTCCCAATCATGGGCATGTCTATGCCAGCAGCTTTGAGGGCACAATGTTAGAAGAACATTTGTGTTGAATCGACCCGATTGATGTTATGCTATGAGTTACATTCGTCACAAGTTAAATGGTTAATAACACAGAGATGGTTAACGTTTGCATGATTCCTTAGACCATGAGAGTATCGAGTTTCTTCATGCTTGCTTCATGAACTTTGGGGTTTGTTAAACATCATCCGTAAATGGGTGGCTATTACGGCGGCTTACGGGTTCATGGAAAAGTATGTCAAGTAACTTGATAGCTCAAGATTGGGAGTTGCTCCTCTGACGATGGAGAGATATCTCTGGGCCCTCTCAGTGTTACGGTATCCATCATCGTCTGGCCAGACACTTTGTGATTTGATCACGGGGATGCCGGAACACGGTAACGAGAAAAGAGAACAATACCGGTAACGAGGTAACTAGCCCATAGTGGACAAGTTGTTGATCCACGGGAATGCCAACATGTCTCACCTCGGGTATTTGTAACATATCGCTAAGCAACAGGAATAGCACACGACAACTGGAGGTTCACTCGAATATTCATTCGTGTGGGTATAGGGGTCAATATGGGTGTCCACGGCTCCGATGTTGATCATTGATCGGAAAGGGTTCCGTGTCATGTCTATACTTCACCGAACCTATAGGGTCACACGCTTAAGGGTCATCTATCTGCTGAATACTAGACAGGGAGTCTGAGAGAAAATAAACGATAAAGTTTCGGACACCGAAAAAGTTTCGGACAGCGGAAAAGTTCCGCAGAGAGAGGTCACTGGATGAGTTCCGGTGAAACTGAAAAGTTGTTTCAGAGGATACCATAAAGTCAAATTGTTTTCGGAACATGCCCGATAATTCTTGGAGGGTGCCAGAATCATTCTGGAAACTTTTGGGAATTTTCTGGAAGAAAAACCGGAAATGTTCCGGAGCTGCCGGAACCACTTCAGATGCTTTTTGCAGATGAAAATCACTAATCTGGAATTGTTCCAGAACGCGTTGAAAATTATTTTAGTCGTTACTGGAAATGTTCTAAGCCCACATAAATATTTTTAGTTCGAACGGACGCTGAAAAATGTCATCATGAATAGTGAAAGTGCTTTTTGGGTTACTTTTTGGAAAGCCATTATTTTGGGCTTTGTCCCAAGATATTTTTTCGGGGCGACATGGATGGATGAGGCTCCCTTGGGGGGCCCCTCCTAGGTGTGGCCGGCCACATGGGGACTCCTCCTTGGAGCCCCCTCTTCTGCCTTGGTTTCACATTTGGGTCCTTGTGGAAGGACTTCATTCATGTGCTTTTTGGGTTTTGGGTTTTCTTGAAAAACCACCCTACCCCTTGGGATTTCCTATAAATAGAGGTGGAGGGGCAGCCCTCCACACTCAGTCAATCTCACATACAAGTGCCATTGCAATGATCTGGCTTCTCTCTCCCTCCCCGCGAAATAGTTTCGTAGAGCCGAAAGGCTGTCTGGGTTCCGGTGGGAACTAGTTCTGGACGGCGAAGCCCTACCGGATAGATGACACCATATGTGTGCAACTCTGTAGAGAGGTCGTAGTTTCGATCTTTGTGCCCGAGGGGCTGTTTTGGGAGTGCCTCCCGAAGGGCTGTCCAAGTGACGGTCCGAGTTCTGTGAGTCCTCCCGAAGGGCTGTCCGAGTGACTGTCCGAGTTTCGAAGGTCCTCCCGAAGGGCTGTCCGCGACACTGTCCGGGGGACTGTCCGACTGCCTCCCGGAGGGCTGTCCGAGGGGCAGATGAGGGAGTACATCCTCGCGGTTGGGAGGTTATAAATCCTAGCTGCGGGGATCTGCACCGACGATCGTCATCGACTCTACTTCCGCTGCGCTACGAGTCGGTAACGAAATGATCAAACCTTGTATGTAGTCTCCATAGTGGTCCTGGGCTGGTGCGTAGGTCGGAAATTTTTTGTTTTCTGCTGCGTTCCCTACAGTTATTGATGTGTACCATACTAATGCTCGTAGTAGCGCCTGGGTATTTGATACTGGTTCGGTTGCTCATATTTGTAACTCGAAACAGGAGCTACGGATTAAACGAAGATTGGCTAAGGACGAGGTGACGATGCGCGTCGGGAATGGTTCCAAGGTCGATGTGATCGCCGTCGGCACGCTACCTCTACATCTACCTTCGGGATTAGTTTTAGACCCGAATAATTGTTATTTGGTGCTAGCGTTGAGCATGAACATTATATCTGGATCTTGATTAGTGCGAGACGGTTATTCATTTAAATCAGAGAATAATGGTTGTTCTATTTATATGAGTAATATCTTTTATGGTCATGCACCCTTGAAGAGTGATCTATTTTTGTTGAATCTCGATTGTGGTGATACACATATTCATAATATTGATGCCAAAAGATGCAAAGTTGATAATGATAGTGCAACATATTTGTGGCACTCCCGTTTATGTCATATTGGTGTAAAGCGCATGAAGAAACTCCATGCAGATGGGCTTTTGGAATCACTTGATTATGAATCATTTGATACTTGCGAACCATGCCTCATGGGCAAGATGACTAAAACTCCGTTCTCCGGAACAATGGAGCGAGCCAATGACTTATTGGAAATAATACATACCGATGTATGCGGTCCAATGAGTGCTGTGGCACGCGGCGGGTATCGTTATTTTCTAACCTTCACAGATGATTTAAGAAGATATGGGTATATCTACTTAATGAAACACAAGTCTGAAACATTTGAAAAGTTCAAAGAATTTCGGAGTGAAGGGGAGAATCATCGTAACAAGAAAATAAAGTTTCTACGATCTGATCGCGGAGGCGAATATTTGAGTTACGAGTTTGGCCTTCATTTAAAACAATGCGGAATAGTTTCACAACTCACGCCACTTGGAACACCACAACGTAATGGTGTGTCCGAACATCGTAACCGTACTTTATTAGATATGGTGCGATCTATGATGTCTTTTACCGGTTTACCACTATCGTTTTGGGGTTATGCATTAGAGACAACTGCATTCACGTTAAATAGGGCACCGTCTAAATCTGTTGAGACGACACCGTATGAACTGTGGTTTGGCAAGAAACCTAAGCTGTCGTTTCTTAAAGTTTGGGGTTGCGACACTTATGTCAAAAGGCTTCAGTCTGATAAGCTCAAACCCAAATCGGAGAAGTGCGTCTTCATAGGATACCCTAAGGAAACAATTGGGTACACCTTCTACCATAGATCTGAAGGCAAGATCTTTGTTACCAAGAATGGAACCTTTCTAGAGAAGGAGTTTCTCTCGAAAAAAGTGAGTGGGAGGAAAGTAGAACTTGATGAGGTAATTGTACCTTCTCTCAATTTGGAAAGTAGCTCATCAGAGAAATCCATTCCCGTGATGCCTACATCAACTAGAGAGGAAGCTAATGATGATGATCATGAAACTTCAGATCAAGTTACTACAGAACCTCGTAGGTCGAACAGAGCATGTTCCGCACCAGAGTGGTACAGTAATCCTGTTCTGGAAGTCATGTTACTAGACCATGGAGAACCTACAAATTATGAAGAAGCTATGATGAGCCCAGATTCTGATAAATGGCTTGAGGCCATGAAATCTGAGATAGGATCCATGTATGAGAACAAAGTGTGGACTTTGATAGACTTGCCCGATGATCGGCGAGCCATAGAGAATAAATGGATCTTCAAGAAGAAGACTGACGCTGATGGTAATGTTACTGTCTACAAATCTTGACTTGTCGCAAAAGGTTTTCGACAAGTTCAAGGAGTTGACTACGATGAGACTTTCTCACCCGTAGCGATGCTTAAGTCTGTCCGAATCATGTTAGCAATTGCCGTATTTTATGATTATGAAATCTGGCAAATGGATGTCAAAACTACATTCCTTAATGGATTTCTTAAAGAAGAGTTGTATTTGATGCAACCAGAAGGTTTTGTTGATCTTAAAGGTGCTAACAAAGTGTGCAAGCTCTAGCGATCCATCTATGGACCGGTGCAAACATCTCGGAGTTGAAATATACGCTTTGATGAGGTGATCAAAGCATATGGTTTTATACAGACTTTCAGACAAGCCTGTATTTACAAGAAAGTGAGTGGGAGCTCTGTAGCATTTCTAATATTATATGTGGATGACATATTATTGATTGGAAATGATATAGAATCTCTGGATAGCATAAAAGGATACTTGAATAAGAGTTTTTCAATGAAAGACCTCGGTGAAGCTGCTTATATATTGGGCATCAAGATCTATAGAGATAGATCAAGACGCTTAATAGGACTTTCACAAAGCACATACCTTGACAAAGTTTTGAAGAAGTTCAAAATGGATCAGTCAAAGAAAGGGTCCTTACCTGTGTTGCAAGGTGTGAAATTGAGTCAGACTCAATGCCAGACCACTGCAGAAGATAGAGAGAAAATGAAAGTCATTCCCTTTGCCTCAGACATAGGTTCTATCATGTATGCTATGCTGTATACCAGACCTGATGTGTGCCTTGCCATAAGTCTGGCAGGGAGGTACCAAAGTAATCCAGGAGTGAATCACTGGACAGCGGTCAAGAACATCCTGAAGTACCTGAAAAGGACCAAGGATATGTTTCTCGTTTATGGAGGTGACAAAGAGCTCGTCGTAAATGGTTACGTCGACGCTAGTTTTGACACTGATCCGGATGACTCTAAGTCACAAACCAGATACGTATTTATTTTGAATGGTGGAGCTGTCAGTTGGTGCAGTTCCAAGCAGAGCGTCGTGGCGGGATCTACGTGTGAAGCGGAGTACATAGCTGCTTCGGAAGCAGCAAATGAAGGAGTCTGGATGAAGGAGTTCATATCCGATCTAGGTGTAATACCTAGTGCATCGGGTCCAATGAAAATCTTTTGTGACAATAATGGAGCAATTGCCTTAGCGAAGGAATTCAGATTTCACAAAAGAACCAAACACATCAAGAGACGCTTCAACTCCATTCGTGATCAAGTCAAGGAGGGAGACATAGAGATTTGCAAAATACATACGGATCTGAATATAGCAAACTCGTTGACTAAGCCTCTTCCACGAGCAAAACATGATCAGCATCAAGACTCCATGGGTGTTAGAATCATTACAATGTAATCAAGATTATTGACTCTAGTGCAAGTGGGAGACTGAAGGAAATATGCCATAGAGGCAATAATAAAGTTGTTATTTTATATTTCCTTATTCATGATAAATGTTTATTATTCATGCTAGAATTGTATTGATCGGAAACCTAAATACATGTGTGAATACATAGACAAACACTGTGTCCCTAGTGAGCCTCTACTTGACTAGCTCGTTGATCAAAGATGGTTAAGGTTTTCTAACCATGGACATGAGTTGTCATTTGATAAACATGATCACATCATTAGGAGAATGATGTGATGGACAAGACCCATCCGTTAGCTTAGCATATTGATTGTTCAGTTTTATTGGTATTGCTTTCTTCATGTCAAATACATATTCCTTCGACTATGAGATTATGCAACTCCCGAATACCGGAGGAATGCCTTGTGTGCTATCAAACGTCACAACGTAACTGGGTGATTATAAAGATGCTCTACAGGTGTCTCCGAAGGTGTTTGTTGAGTTGGCATAGATCGAGATTAAGATTTGTCACTCCGAGTATCGGAGAGGTATCTCTGGGCCCTCTCGGTAATACACATCATAAGAAGCCTTGCAAGCAAAGTGACTAATGAGTTAGTTGCAGGATGATGTATTACGGAACGAGTAAAGAGACTTGCCAGTAACGAGATTGAACTAGGTATGAAGATACCGACGATCAAATCTCGGGCAAGTAACATACCGATGGACAAAGGGAATTACGTATGTTGTCATAACGGTTCGACCGATAAAGATCTTCGTTGAATATGTAGGAGCTAATATGAGCATCCAGGTTTCGCTATTGGTTATTGACCGGAGAGGTGTCTCGGTCATGTCTACATAGTTCTCGAACCCGTAGGGTCTGCACGCTTAACGTTCGATGACGATATTGTATTATATGAGTTATGTGATTTGGTGACCGAATGTTGTTCGGAATCCCGGATGAGATCACGGACATGACGAGGAGTCTTGAAATGGTCAAGAGGTAAAGATTGATATATAGGACGATAGTATTCGGACACCGGAAGTGTTCCGGAGTGTATCGGGTATTTATCAGAATACCGGAGGGGTTATCGGAACCCCCGGGCGGAACATATGAGCCACATGGGCCATGGGAGGGGAGAACACCAGCCCACAAGGGGTGGCACGCCCCCTTATGGCAGGAGGCCGAATTGGAGAAGGAGAAGAGGGGGTGCGGCCCCCCTTCCTTCTCTTCTTCCCTCTTCCCTTTTTCCTTCCGGCAATTATGGAAGTGGGGGAGGCCGAATTGGGGAAGACCCCAAGTAGGATTCGGCTTACTTGGGGCGTACCCCTTGGCTGCTCCTCCCTCCCTCCACCTATATATATGGGGGGAGGGGGGGGGGGGGGGCGCCCCTAGCACAACCCAGACAATTGCCTAGCCGTGTGCGGCGCCCCCCTCCACCGTTTACTCCCACGGTTATATCTTCGTAGTGCTTAGGCGAAACCCTGCGCGGATCACTTCACCATCACCGTCACCACGCCGTCGTGCTGACGGAACTCATCTACTACCTCAACAACTTGCTAGATCAAGAAGGCGAGGGACGTCACCGAGCTGAACGTGTGCAGAACTCGGAGGTGCCGTACGTTCGGTACTTGATCGGTCGGAGCTAGAAGAAGTTTGACTACATCAACCGCGTTGTCAAACGCTTCTGCTTACGGTCTACGAGGGTATGTAGACATACTCTTCCCCTCGTTGCTATGCATCTCCATGGATAGGTCATTGCGTGTGCGTAGAAAATTTTGTTTTCCATGCAACGTTTCCCAACACTAAGCACTTAGTTGGAGCCAAGTGACTTGGTTAGTCTGTTAGCTGCATGGAAGTAGTCAGGTCGTGTGTTGCCGTTGAGAAAATGATGCTCACGTGTGCATGCATGGCTATTAGTTGGGGAAGTGTTCGGACCAGGTGGCTAATTACTTAGTGCGTGTGTGCGTGCGAGGTGTTAGTGACCATTCGGCCAAGTGTGTGGCCGGCTAGTGTGTGCGTGAGTCCACATATAAAAGAAGGTGTAGAGCATGTTTGTTTGAGTTGAGCCAAGAGAATAGAAAGAGCAAGAAAAGGCACTGTGTAACACTGGGTGTCGATGAAAGTGGGGGTAAGAAATAATTTGCAAATACAGAGAGAGGCCCTGTCTGAGAAATATCTGGGTCTCCCTACAGCAGCAGGCAGAATCACTGAGAGACAATTTCAGCATATTGTGGAAAGCTCAAGGGGAAGAGTTCAGTGGTGGTGTCAAAAATTCATGTCAAGTGCAGCGAAGGAAGTATTGTTAAAGTCAATGATCCAAGCCCTACCTACCTTCTCTATGAGTTGCTTCAAACTCACTAAGGGGTTGTGCAAGAAAATAATAGCCATCATGGCAAAGTTTTGGTGGCTAGTTCACTTGACAAACAAGGAATGCATAGGCAATCTTGGGATAAAATGGCAATCCCAAAGAATAAAGGAGGATTGGGGTTTCGAGACCTACAGATCTTTAATGATGCAATGCTTGCCAAGAAAGCATGGAGGTTACTGGACAAACCACACAGTTTATGTGCTCGTGTGCTTCGAGCTAGGTACTATGTTGATGGTGATATTTTACAAGCAAATTGCCCAAAGAGTGCACCACCAACATGGAGAGCAATTATAATCGGAAGGAATGTGCTCAAGGAGGGGCTTATCAGGAGGTTGCCAGGAACCGTCTCAATGAGACTGGTCTGCAGGCTGTCCGATGACCCGGTTCAATTTGTATCGGATCTAATGGATGGTGAAGGACAGTGGGACGTGCAATTGATTCAGAGAATGTTTATACATCCGGATGTAGAAGCTATCATGAGTATACCACTCCCGAGGAGGGAGACGGAGGACTTTTGGGCTTGGGCATGGGAGAGGTCAGGACTGTTTTCAGTTCGGTTGGCTTACCATGCGATGATGGAGAGACGAGGGACTGAGGTGTGACGACCCCAGCTTAATCGTGCACTAACCATACACGCAAATGCACACAATCAAGCCTAAGGACTCACTTGAAGATATCACAACACAACTCTAAAACATAAATAAAGTCATATAAGCTTTATATTACAAGCCAGGGCCTCGAGGGCTCGAATACATAGCTCGATGGCATACAAGTGTTAGCGGAAGCACTAGATATCTAGGTACAGATATATTACAGAACAGAGATAAGCCTTCACAGAGGCGGGGCAAAATAAAAGCTACGATCGAAAGGCGTAGGCCTCCTGCCTGGGACCCTCCGAACCTACTCCTGGTCGTCAGTCAGCTCCTCGTAGTAGTACTCGCCGGGAGGGTAGTAGTAGTAGCCGTCGGCGGGGGCAACTGGCTCAGGGGCTCCGTCGTCTGGTGGCATCAAAAGGAAAATGGCGGAAAAAGAAAGCAAAGCAAACGTGAGTACTCATCCGAAGTACTCAGCAAGCAAGGATCTACACTGCATATGCAATATTTTCAAAGGGAGGCTGTATATGTGGACTGGGCTGCAGAAATGCCAGAATAAAGGGGGAAAGCCTAGTCCTATCGAAGATTAGCATCTTCAACATCTTCAGCGGTCTTGCAGCATTAGCAGAGTGCAGATTAGCATAATGTAAAGTAGTAGTATTGTCATCAACCTCGGCCAGAGATCTTTTCTCGACTCCCTGCGAGAAAGCAATCCCAGAGCCGTACTATCCAGTTCTCATCTCAAGTTCTAGTTGTACCGATCGGGATACAACTCCGAGTGTCCGTTACCGTAGGACAGGCTATCGATAGATTAGTTCTTCCCTGCAGGGGTGCACCAACTTACCCACCATGCTCGCTTAACTCCGGCCGGACACACTTTACTGGGTCATGTTCGGCCTCGGCTAAGCAACACGCCGCAACCCGACCAAATACTTAATAGAGAGGTCAGCACGTCGGACTAAACCTATGCCCCCAGGGGTCTTGGGCCATCGCCCCGGGAACTCCTGCACGTTGCGTCAGGCGGCCGAGAGCAGACCTAGCAACCCCTTAATACAAGCGCAGTTGCGTAACCAGTCCAACTCGGCGCGCGCCGCTCAGTCGCTGACGTCTATTAAGCTTCGGCTGAAGTATACGACGCAGAACGCCCATACTATGCCCGCGTGATGGTTAGTGTTGTCAGGCCAGAGGCCCCTCGGATCAAATATCCAAACAGTAGTGGATTAGGAGCACGCGGTAACAAGCAGAGACTCACGATAGATGTGACCCCGTCGCCCCGTCTCGAGGACTTGCGGCAAGGGCTAGGAATGCCCGGCCACGCCTCGTGTTCAACTCTCGGGTACCCTCCAGGTACACCCGATTCCACATCACTTCACAATTAAGCTCGCGCGGGTACCCCTCAGGGCCGACCCGTCTTTAGTAACATGTTTCAGTCCAAGTCATAATATCAATAGTAACTATGTGTCTAACACCAAGGGAACTCTGAGGTATCACCCTCGACGGAGTTCCACTTGATGATAAAGTCAAGGTGAATGGAAGAAGAATCACCCTCGAGGTCCACACTTGAAGCGTTGCACGACGACGTCGCTATCGGGGGTGGTGTAGGAGGAATCACCCTCGCTTACCACGACCGAAGAACTAACCTACAAGGTTATCATCAGGAGTGCGGACGAGGTATCACCCTCGGCACCCGATAGTAACCCAGTAGTGTCGGCAACTAAGGGGGAAGTGATGTGCGGTGCCGGGTCCTGGTCTTCGATCCCGTGAATGGGTCTTCTGATACTCCAGCGGGGCAGTCGGGATAAGTGGGGTCTCATATGGTCTCTACCCAACCTATACTAAGCAGTTTAGGATAAGCAGCAGGTAACAAGAGCAGGATACAATAAACAGGCTATGCATCAGAATAGGTAAAGCAGTAGCAGCAGCAATTCTAATGCAAGCATGAGAGAGAAGAGAATGGGCAATATCGGAATGTTCAAAATGGGGGTGCTTGCCTGCAAGCTCTGGGGCAAGTGGCTGGCCGTCAACAGTGTCGTCGGGGACGTATTCGCACTCCGGAGCTGCGTCTGCCTCTGGAGCTACGTTGGCGTCGGGGTCTATCGAGAGAGAAGAGGGGGAAGAAACAGGTAAACATAATGCAAACAAGTGCAACACGGTGCATGCTATGCTATGATGCAGTGCAGGGTTGTCTAAAGATGCGTCTAAGCCATCTTGGTTATTTTAGGATTAACGCGGGATTTATTTACCCGGTGTGTGAGCACTATTCATCTACTGGAATCGGGCTCGGAGTTACGAGTTCTCCTACGTAGGAGGTTCTGACATGGAAACAGACGGCATGATCAGACTCGTCTCGTCGTTCTGAGCAACTTTCATGTTTTAGCTTTTTCGATCTGAGCTACGGTTTAAAAGTTATTAATTTTTGAAATTTAAATGATTTTCTAGAATTATTTTTATTAACAGAAATGATTTATGACATCAGCATGATGCCATGCTGACATCAGCAGGTCAACAGGTCGGCTGACCAGTCAAACCTGACATGTGGGTCCTGTGGGACCCACATGTCATTGACAGAGGTTTTAATCAGAGTGTTTATTTTAAATAACAGGGTTATTTGACAGTAGGCCCCACATGTCAGTGGGTGATTAGGCTAATTAACTTATTTAACATTTTCTTTTTCTTTTAAATTGTTTAATTATCGCGGGGCCCACATGTCAGTCCCACTGGGTAGCCCAGTCAGTAGTTGACTGGGTCAACCCAGTCAACTGGGGCCCCCGGGCCCGCTGGTCAGCGACCCTGGGGGTGGCCCAAGGTGTGCCAGCTCAGCGGCGACCGGCGGCTAGACGCCGGCGTCGAGAAAACGTGGCGGAGGCTCGGGACCTCGCCGAAATTCGTCTACAGACCACCAAAAGGCTCGGGGCCGGGCGCGTTCGAACGTCCACTCGACGGCGCGTCGAGTGGTGGCGGTGGCGCGGCCGGAAACGGTGTGTAACGTCGGCGGCGAGCTTCGCGGCGGGCGCCGGAGTTCGGGCGGAGAAGGAATCGACGAAGCAGTGTGCCGTAGCTCGAGCTAGTGGGCTAGTCATGCTCTACGCGTGCGGATGAAGCTGTTGGACTCGCGCCCATGACCAAATGGTCACCGGAGCCTCGTCGGCGACGAGGTCCGCGGCGTCGGGCTCGGGTTCGCGTGGAGAAGCGACTAGCGCGTGCGTGCGGAGCAACAGAGAGATGAGGAGGGAGGAGTAGCTCACAGCGGAGGCGCACGGTGGCCCGGTGACAGTTTTGGAGCAGCAGAGGCGTCGCCGGCAGACGAAGAAGGGCGGCGGCGACCGGAGATGGGGATGGAGGAATCCCGGCGCTGCGATGCCTCCCAGCTCCCGCTGCGACCACCAGCAGATGCGGAAGACGCAGACGAAGGCGACGGGCACGTCAGCGAGGTGATTCGATGGCCGTGGCCGCGGACAGGAGCGTGGCGCGGCAGCGACCGCGTGGGACGTCGATGGATCTGAGGGGGAAGAGCTCGGCTGAGCGAGGGAGAGAGGGGGAAAGTGACAGGGAGGTGGCCAGGGGGGAAGGAACGAGCCTGCCCTTATCCTCTCGGCAGTCGGTGGCTTTGGCGCCATCGCCGTGTCGCCGCCCGGCTGGCGCGCGCGCGCGCGGCCATGGCGTGGCTGACACGGGGAGGAGGGAGATGAAGCTGGGCCAGGTGGGCCGCGGTCGGGGCCCAGTGCACTAAGGCCCAGTGCACAGTGCCTCGTTTTATTTTTCTGTTTTCCTGTTACATATTTTCTTTTATTCTTTTCTGTTTTGAATTAGTTAGGCCACTAATGCACTTTCATAAGATAAGAGACTTGGCCCATATATTGCAATGCAATAATATCTTTCACCAAAAATTGGTTTGGGCAGATCTGGACTTTATTAGAATTTGATATGATTTTAAAGGGATTAATTACTGCTGTTTTGGAGCCGTTTCATATTGTTTGAGTCATGTAACTAACTCAAGTAGCATTAGATATAATTTTGTGAGTGCTTCTGGAATATTTGCTATTTAATGAACATTTTATCAAAGGTGTTTGAGCAAATTTAGTTTGCACTTTTGAATTTAGGTTGATTTTCAGAACAGAGTTTGAATTGCTTTGGTTAACCACTATGACTAGGCACTGCAAATGATAAGACTTGGCATTATTAGCAGTTGATCACAGTGGCATTACACAGGGGTGTTACATGAGGTTGCGACACCGTCCAGCTCGACGGACGGCAATGACGTATGGAAGGCATTGTGGAAGCTGCGTGTTCAGCCAAAGATCAGAGTATTTTGGTGGAGGGTTTTAAAAAAAATTCTACCATCACATGGCGAGCTGAATAGAAGGCATATAAGAACAAACAGTGTTTGTCCGATGTGTGGCTGTGATGTGGAGACGCTATTTCATGCGTTGACTGAATGCGATCATGCTTGCAGATATTGGGAGGCAGCGGAGGAGTGGTTTGATTTTAAACTACCCAAGTTACATCCATTAACATGGGCGAGGGACCTACTGGACGGGCATGTTGTGAGCAGAGATAAGAGTGCTATAGCTATATCCGTGATGTGGGCAATTTGGATGAGTAGAAATAAGTACGCACATGAGGAGATCAAGTACCAACCTCTCTGATCTATGGAGATTATTGATGAGTTTATAAAATCTTTGGATTTCCCAGCCCCAGCACCGGTGACTAACTATTCCATTATGGAGAGGTGGTCGCCACCGGAGGAAGGTCGGACGAAAATCAATACTGACAGAGCAGTATGTAAGCAAAGAAGAGTGGGAGGAGCGGCAGCAGTAGCACCAGACCATTCGGGGTCTTTCATTTGTGCGAGACAAACAAAGTATGATGAGCTGACTGATCCTTTGGTGTTAGAGCTGACCGCATGTCGGGACGCAATGCTTTTGCCATTGACAAGAAATTTGCAGAGGATTGTGGTGGAAACGGACTGTCAGACAATTTGTAATCTGTGGAAGGCAGAGGAGGACAGGTCTGTAGGATCTCTGTTGATCCGTGAGATGAAATCATATCTCACAAATTTGCAGGAATTTAGATTGAACTTTGTTCGTAGAAGTGCTAATATCCCTGCTCATCTTTGTGCTAGGGGGGCACTAGTTTTGACTGATCAGTCTGTTGATCATCGTGTAATTCCTGAATTCCTGATTGCGGCTGTGCAATCAGATTTGTTCCGCCTAGTTAATAAAGTGCCAGGAGGGCGGTTCTCAAAAAAAAAAAAAAGCTAAGCACTTAGTTGGAGCCAAGTGATGTGGTTAGTCTGTTAGCTGCATGGAAGTAGTCAGGTTGTGTGTTGCCGTTGAGAAAATGATGCTCACGCATGCATGCATGGCTATTTGTTGGGGAAGTGGCCGGACCAGGTGGCTAATTACTTAGTGCGTGCCTGCGTGCGTGAGTGCGAGGTGTTATTGGCCATTCGGCCGAGTGTGTGGCCGGGTAGTGTGTGCGTGAGTCCACATATAAAAGGAGGTGTAGAGCATGTTTGTTTGAGTTGAGCCAAGAGAATAGAAAGAGCAAGAAAAGGCACTGTGTAATACAGCTCGGCACCAAAAAATTCATGTGTTATTCTTTGTTCTTGAGTGAGTTATGAGAGGCAACATCAAGTAAGAAGAAGAGGTGCTGCAGGAGGCAGCGCCAACATCCACGACTCTTTCGTGCACCCACCTCCACTGCCGACGACCGTTGCGACCACACCACGGCCTACTGCACGACCCATGACGGCGGTCACATCTAGGCCACCTTCATCCTTGTTGCCCCGCCCGGCTATCTCCTACCTATGTGTGTCCTCCGGCGATGAGTAGGGCACGGAGCACAAGGTCCTCACCACCCACGCCGACCTCGCCCTCCAATTCTCCTACTGTGGCTCCTCCGCCAACCTCACCGGACCCGACACGGATGACTACTACGTGACTATGTCTACCACGTGGCAGCCGCCGAGCGGGCGTTGTGGATGCTGCTCCTGAATCCCCGCCCGACATGTTCCAGCGCGAAAAGTTGGGTCTTATCAAAGAAACTTCGCCCCTTCACGGATCCGTCCATTCTTGCTGGTTTTGGCTTCCGTGCTCCACCTAGTCGGCATATCAGGCAGGATTTGAGGGCGTGGTGGGGGTCTGGCCTGGGATTGGGGAAACCCTTGGACGATGTGCATCGACCTCGACACAAACAAACAGTGGCGCTCTGACCTTGTCCTCCCTTTTGTGGGGGCGCTCGAATTCCATCCTTTCCGTCCTTCTCCTCGTCCCGTTGCCCTGGCCGGTTTCGTAGGGTGTTGTGTTTCATACATCAACTTGACTTGAACCTTGTTCAAGTCACCGGCCACCGGTCATTTGGATCGACATTTCATAATTCCACTTGATATAAACACATTTATCAGTATGTCTATGCCACATCGAACAATTTATATAGCTGCTAAATTTGCAAAGTTACACTTTGATGCCGCATCTTCATCCAATCATACTAGTCGATGGCTAAATTTTGACTAAATCAGTAGGCTTAAGTAGGCCTTTGACTGGGCGGCCTTTTTAACTAAACGGGCCACTATTGGGCCATTCCATGTGTCGTCGTTTCATATGTGCATATCGTCCATTGGATGGGTGACACTTGTCAAAACATAGAGCTGACATGTGGCATTGTTGGCGAATTAGAAGCTGGCATGTGGAAAATTGTCATTGGACCCGCACCCGATAGCTTAACTACGAGTTATGGTGGTTGTCACGTGTCGGTTACCCTTGATGAAAATTACTTTCATAACATGCAATTTATCATCATGGAAGTGGACACTTTCATGATGAAAATATGATTATTGTTATGGAACACATCAGCGACAACACATGTATCTATTTTGATTTTGTCATAAAACCTTCATAGATGTACATGGGTGACAAAATACGTGACCTACTGTAACAAACACGTATCATCATAGATATGTCTTTCTTTAGTGCTATGTCATCCGGCTGATAATGACCAAATGGAAAAAGGTGACGAGACGTCATCCGGAGATCACCTATTTGTGCGTAGGTGATACGACACACACACATACACACATGCACCACGGAAGAAGACACAATAGCTTTGCCGAGAGTCATTTCCTTGGTGCCCACCGTGGTTACATGGTTTCTTTTGCCCACTCTACTTTGCATTACTCAATGCAATACCTATATATTGGGTGTGGCTAGATCTTAATCGACTCACTCACATGCAACTAACAAACTTGTGCGTGGATGTTGCATGCAACTAACAAATTACTACTCCCTCCGTAAACTAATATAAGAGTGTTTAGATCACTACTTTAATGATCTAAACACTCTTATAATAGGGTACAGAGGGAGTATCTTACAAGCGCGCCTATGTCCAACACTAACCCATGACTCGGCTAGCACGCAGCTAACAACCTCAACATCCTCTAACTAACTATGTCTTGGCCAAATCACTTGGCTCAACCTAAACGGAGCAGCCCGTCACGCTCCAGTCACCGTCACATCTTGCCGCATCTCACGGTGTTGTCGTATTGCATGGCACCATTAACATCTCACCGTGCTTGCTGCATCGGACAATAGCCTGGCATCTCGTCTCCTTCACGTGTACAGCTGAAGCTTCATAGTACACTTGACACCATAGACTAAACTACATACAAAACTCAAACATGCCAATACATGGAATCAAGATTAAGGCTAACAAGGCCCAACAGGTCCTCCTCAGCTATTGCTAGTGAACAGGGGCGGTACTCTCTCTCTCTCTCCCTCCAGGGGAGTTTGGGGGGTCATTTCCGGAGCGTTTTTCAAGGGCTGCTATTCCGGTAGCTTTTTGGAAAGATGTGCTCGATTGGACTACCTAGAACGTTCTGCATAGTAAACCCACCAATGCAACCTGTGTGAGAAGCGACACACACTTAAAAGAGAAAATGCTAAAGAATGGTGGAGCTCACAAGTTTTGATAGGTGGAAAACCAATGAACGAGTTCACGCCCGAGGGTGGACCGATCTTCACGGCATAGGATTAAATCGGGAGGGATAACTAGCTGCTTGGATAACTAGCTTTATGCCTGCCAAGGTTGGATGCAAACCGTACGTTGGGGATGGCTGACCGGAGCTACAAGAACTCCAACCCGCTGTCCGAACAATCGCAGAACCACAAACCGGGACCAACCCACACAAAACGGCCAGAACTGTAGAGCACGAATTAGGGGGAATCCTTCTTGCGAATCCGGATGAACTCACAAGAGCAAAGGTAGCAAGGACCTCTCGGATCTCTCTAGCAGTCTTGCTGCATAAGCTTGTAGCTGAATGGTTTGACAAAAGGTTTCTAAATTGATGGGGGAGATGGGGTTCTATACCAGAGAACCCCCCCCCCCCCCCGAGCTAGGTGTGAAAAGGATTCGAAATTAAGCAACTTTACATGGCTTTCTTGGGGGAATAAGCAGTCCACTTTGGGAGTTGTTGGAGAGCCCCTCGGAAATTCGCGAAGCCTTGACAGCCTGGACATCTTCCACGAGAATGACTAGATCCTTTGACTCACAACTCCAAATGATGTGAGGTTTTTTGCATTGGAAAGTAAATTTGATGTAGCTTGTAGTGATGTACCCCTATGACCCCGTCTCTCCACCACATGGGTGTGGCACAACGAAAC
Source organism: Thinopyrum elongatum (assembly GCA_011799875.1). NCBI lineage: Eukaryota > Viridiplantae > Streptophyta > Magnoliopsida > Poales > Poaceae > Thinopyrum > Thinopyrum elongatum. Next base: position 16,464,336 of record CM022297.1, on the reverse strand, counting down.
ATTAGAGGTAAAAACTGACAGCATCAGCTTGACTTGAAACTTGTTTTCTCCAAACATGTTCCTCCAAACCAGTTGCTTCAAGAGCTCATAGGTTGTTGGATTTCTTCCATGTGATACCTAAGTTCAAACAATAACAATGGGGATGAAAGCATAGTTGTGTCATCGAGGTTACAAGGTAAACTTAAGTTAGCTTTCACCTGGTCACTTATTAGTTTGGCACGACTTCTTGTGATTGGACCTATAATTGTTGGAGACTTGTCGATGGCTATGGTGTTCTCGTCAAGTTTTTTTAGGGATGGAGGAGCTCACAAGGTGGTGGTAGAGGTGAGTCAGGGCCGACTGTTTTGTGTGCCACACAGACCACATGCTTACTCTATACTGTACCTGCCTAGGCCAAGAAATGTTACCCCCTATAGCAATTTCCTTCAACCTCGCCTGCGCCACATTTTGTTTCAAGATCCGCCAATATGTTAAACATTTTCAATGATCGTGCAAGTCAAATGAAGAGGATATTTATGTGGATGGTCAAGCCAAATATCCAAACATAGCCCTTTTATTTTCTTAAAGAAAACTGCTAGGATTAGTATTTGGGTTGTGTTGTACCTAAACACCAAAGGAAATAAAGAGGACAGGAAAAACATTTTCTTTGTTTGCAACGAAGGAAACTTTATTGATTAAGAAACATAAAAAGAAATCCTTGAAATTAGGGTTTATGATGATTATTTGTGGGGACTTCTCTAATCTGCTTAACATTTTACAAAATATATAGTACTTCCACAAAAAGTTCCTACTGGTTTATGAAAGATACCCTTCACAGAATATGAATAAAGCTAAAGAGGAATATTATATATTATTTGGAACTAGAAAAATAAAAAAAAACCCAAAACATGAATGGGCCTCACTACTGGGCGACCCATAAATGGTTTTAGTGTTATTATGCATTTAATTTCTTCTTTCCTATAGATATTTCCACTTGTCATAAATATAGGTATTAGCGGTGCATCTGCAACATTTCTCTTTTTTTTCCGTGAATACGCTGAGCAGCGTATCATTTCATTGATAGGTGGAAAAGGAGTACAGAGTACAGAGTGCAGCCCTCGCGAACGTGCGCTAGATGGCGTCCGGGAGAGTGCAACGCGAGCAGCGGAGGAGGGTGCTCAGCCTCAAACCCTAAAGGTCAGGTTACAGGGACAATTCTTTCTAAACCTCTAGCACCGGCCCTGGCCCATCTGCCCGCGTCGTCCTTGATCAGCTGCACAAGGTCGTCGGTAGTGGGCTGGGCGCCGTCGAAGATGGCCGCGTTCCGGTGCTTCCAGGTAGCCCATGCGGTGTCTCAGAAGAATTATGTATGGTCTGGGCATGTGCAACATCAACGGTGAACTATCATAAATGTTGGTACTATTCAGAACAACATTATCCGTGACTTAAAACATGTTCAGTTGATCAAAGAATGTTCATGAAATTTTTGCAGAATATTTATACAATTTAATTTTAAAATATTTTTTTGTAAAATTCAAATAAATGTTTTGTAACATTTAAGAAAATGTTCTCATGATTTCAAAAATATGTTAAATAAATTTTATAAAAAATGATTGCACGGTGCAAACAATGTTTACAAAAAATATTTGGTACCATTAGAAAAAGTCCAATGTGTATTCAAATTCTTTGACATGTATTTGAAAAATATGTTCAACGTGTATTTAACAAATTGTTTTACATTTTTTTAACCGGGATACCCCCTTTCCATTACAAGAACAAAAATACAACTGTTCCAGAAACATTCAGGACGAGAGGAAAGAGAGGTAGCGAGTCCAACGCACTGCCAGGAAACCCACCGCACTCGTTCGCCATCGAAACGAGTACTATGGGGCGAAAACCTGACAACACCAAAAGCATCTAGCCCTATTACATGCCCAGCAAATAGCAAATAGCATCATCCAGGAACAACTGGGAATACAAGAGAACACAGTCTAGCAATGAACTATCATGAGCAGCGAGCAGAAGCGATCGGTCCCAGTAGCAGCAGCAACGTAGTAGCAGACCACCAGATCACAAAAATCATCAAGTCACCATGAGAGCACACCCCCAGCATCATCTACCACCCTTCTGGACTCCTCACAGAGCTTCATCAGCTTCATAGTGTTAGATCTGATCATCTCAGCGCCTTGCCGCAGCTTCACCGCTTCCCCTTTTGGTTGGAGACTTGCCTAGTATAAGAGAAAAGAACAAGTCGAGAATACAATCTGAAAAGGAGATTTGATCAACTTCTTTTCAAACGTAGCCCTGTTGCGAGCCAGCCAAATAGCCCAAGTCACCATGGCCAGTCCGACAGTGTGAAATCTAGTTTCAGCAGAAAGAAATTTATGACACCAAACATAATATTGCCAATAGTTATTGGGACATAAATCAGTCCCCAATACCACCCCAATCGACCTCTAGACTACCCAGGCCACAGGACAAGTAAAGAAAAGGTGGCTGTCTGTCTCAACATTGTTACAAAACGAGCAGACGGGATTACCAGGCCAATTCTTCCTTTTCATTACTGCCCTAGTAAGTACTGCATCCTGAGCAAGCTGCCACATGAAGATCTGGATTTTGAGAGGCAACTTCGCCTCCCAGATCCATTTATAATTGCAGCCACTAAGAGGTTTTTCCATCCACTTATACATTGACTTAGTGGAGAACTAGCATTTTTATTTAGCCCCCAGAATACCACACCCCTCTTAGTCGTGAGGCGCAGCTCTGACATGTGCTCACACATCTCCCTCCATTGACCAGCAAGGGTTGGACACAACCGCAGCCTGAAAAAGGAGGTGACTCTGACTGTACCAAATCGATCGACTGTATAGTCCGGGTCTATGCATATATCAAAAAGTTGAGGAAATTGTAGGTTGAATGGGAGCAGCCCATTAATAAGGTACTTCCAGACTCTAGTCAAATTACCAAATTCCAGTTTGATTCTCCTACCAACCATACACAACTCTTTGACCTTCAAGAGGGCTTTCCAACATGGAGAGTCTGAAAATTTAGGGCCCACATTTGCCACAATTTTATTAGACAGATATCGGGCTTTGACCAGATCTTGCCACACTCCGGATTGTGTTTCTAATTTCCACCACCATTTCACCAAGAGGCTAATATTTTATTTTCTGAGGTCCTTCACCCCTAGACCCCCCTTGTTTTTTGATCTGCAAATTGTTTTCCATTTGACAAGATAGTATCTTCTTTTCTTGTTACACCCTTGCCAAAAAAACTTTCTACGATGCTTATCTAGTTTTTCTATAAATGTTTTGCCCATAAGCCTCATAGACATAAGGTAGAGGGATAACTACGATACCACCGATGTCAGCAGAGTGAGCCTACCACCAATGGAGTATTGCCCACCCATGCATCAATTTTTTAAAGATATTTTCCCACGATAAATTTCCAAACCGAATCTCTAAGGGAGGTATAGCTCACAGGCATCCCAAGATATTTAATTGGAAATTGACCTATTTCACAATTGAATAGATCAGCATGTTCTTTAACTATCTCCTCATCACCCCCAATAGTAAGGATCTCGCTTTTTTGGAAATTCACTTTCAACCCTGACATTAGTTCAAATAGGTATAACAAAATTTTGAGGGTAACTGCCTTCTCTAGATCATGCTCAGGACATATAATATTGTCGTCTGCGTATTGCAAGAAGACCACACCATTTGGAATAAGATCTGAAGCTAGACCCACCAGGAGTTCAATTTTTTTTAAACATTAAGCTTTATTAATTAGAAATAACAGTTACATCATCAATAAGGAGAGATACAATATCATCCATGGGCTCCTCAAACCAATCCCTAGTCGCAGAGAATTTCGCTAGCCTAGCAAGTTCATGAGCAACTTTATTTGCTTCCCTATTACAATGTTCAAACCTAGTAATAGTAAATTCGCAAGCCATAAAATAGCAATCATCGAACACTGCCGTCGCCGCTCCCGCTGATTGTCCTCCATTCTTCATCGTGTCAATCACTTCCATATTATCCGAGTTGACAATAAGGCGGTTGCACCCCGCCTTCTGTGCTAGGGTAAGGCCAAACCTTAGTGCCAATGCTTCTGCCGTTAGAACATCCGCACACCAGTCAATCCTCCAACTTCCGCCAACAATGAACCTTCCTTTGTCATCTCTCAGGACTGCCCCTGCCGTGCCTCTAAGCAGATCATGGTCAAAAGAAGCATCAACGCACCAGGAGTCCGCTTTGTTGGGCATTCTTTATCATCTTATTAAGGCAGTCAGCTGCTAGGTTAAAAAGGAATGGCGAGTGCAGGTTTCCTTGGCGTACTGTGACGCCCCCGGCCCGATCGTGCACTAATCATACACGCAAATGCACACGATCAAGCCTAAGGACTCACGGGAAGATATCACAACACAACTCTAAAACATAAATAAAGTCATACAAGCTTTATATTACATAAGCTTGCGAACAAGCGTCAGCGGAAGCATCAGATATCTGAGTACAGATATTAAAAAAAAGAAACAGAAAGGCCTTTAGAAAGGCGGGGCAAAATAAAACACTACGATCGAAAGGCGTAGGCCTCCTGCCTGGGACCCTCCGATCCTACTCCTGGTCGTCAGTCAACTCGTAGTGGTATCCATCCTCTGGGTAGTAGTAGTAGACGATCGACGGGGCATCTGTCTCAGGGGCTCCGTCATCTTGGTCACATCAAACTGATATGGGGAGAAAAGGAAAACAAAGCAACCGTGAGTACTCAAAAGTACTCAGCAAGCAAGGATCTACACTACATATGCAACATTTTCAAGGGGAGGCTGTATATGTGGACTGGGCTGCAGAAATGCCAGAATAGAGAGAAGGCCTAGTCCTATCGAAGACTAGCATCTTCAGCGGTCTTGCAGCAGTAGAAAAGAGTAGAACAGTACAATATAATGTAGCAGTATCATTAAGTCTCAACCTCACCCAGAGATCCTTTCTCGACTACCTGCGAGAAAGCAATCCCAGAGCCATACATACAGGTCTCATCACAGGTATCCAGTTCTAGTTGTATCGATCGGGATACAACTCCGAGTGTCCTTTACCGTAGGACCGGCTATCGATAGAAGTATTCTTCCCTGCAGGGGTGCACCAACTTACCCAACACGCTCGATTAACTCCGGCCGGACACACTTTCCTGGGTCATGCCCGGCCTCGGCCAAACGACACATCGCAACCCTACCTACAGCTCAGCAGAGAGGTCCCCGCCGGTCTACATCCTAAGCGCAAGGGGGTCTTGGCCATCGCCCCTCGCCCTCCGGGTCGTTGCGCACATGGTGAAGCCAGGCACCAACACTACAGGAAGGCGCCGGTCCGTCCGTGCCGCCATGCTGAACTAGACGTCTGACAGAGCTTTCGGCTGATGCATACGATGCAGAACGCCCATACTATGCCCACGTGATGGTTAGTGCTATCAGGCCAGAGGCCTGCTCGGATCAAATATCCAAATCGTTAATGGACTAGGGCTTGCGGTAACGACCAGAGACTCACGAAAGATGTGACCCCGTCGCCCCATCTCGAGGACTTGCTGCAAGGGTTAAGAATGCCCGGCCGCGCCTCGTATTCACCACTCGGGCACCACACTGGCACCCGTCTTCACAACACTCGCCACTCAGGCGCACGCGGGTACCCCTCAGGGTCGACCCGCCTATCCAAGTAACATTGTAAAGTCCAAGTATCCGTGTGTCCATAACATCAGGGAATCCGAGGTATCACCCTCATTGAATTCCCACTCGATGTATCCGTCAAGGTGAACTAGGAGGAATCACCCTCACTGGGTCCACACTTGAGGTGTTGTACGACAGCGTCGTTATCGGAAGCGGTGAAGGAGGAATCACCCTCGATGACCACGACCGAATAGCTACTCTACAGAGTTAACATCAGAAGTGCTACAAGAGGTTTCACCCTCGGCACTCGATAGTAACGTTGCAGTGTCGTTACAACTAAAGGGGGTGATGTGCGGTGTCGGGGCCTGGTCTTCAATCCCATTGATCGGGTCTTCTGACGATCCAGCGCGGCAGTCGGGATAAGTGGGGTCACTGATAGGTCTCTACCCAGCCTATACCAAGCAGTTTAGGATATGCAGGTAATTATCAACAGCGGGTTCAATCACGGCTATGCATCAGAATAGGTAAAGCAGCAACAGCAATTCTAATGCAAGCATGAGAAATAGAATGGGCGATATCGGGATGATCAAAAAGGGGGGGGGGGGCTTGCCTGGTTGCTCGGCGGCAAGGGCAAGGTCGTCTATGGTGTCTTCGGATCCGGAGCTGCGTCGGTCTCGGGACGACGTCGGGTCGGGGGCTATCGAGAGAGAAGAGGGGGAGGAAACAGTATAAATATAGAGCAAACATGAGCATGACAAATACGATACACGGTGCTAGGGGTAGTCTAACGCAGCATCACACGTAACAGACGGAGCGGGAGAATATCTGACGATATTTCCCGGGTCTTTGGAATTATCGGACAGAGGATAAGAGGGGAACGGTTGCAAGTTCGGATAATTAGGGACGCGTGACGGACGAACGGACCGCGTATTCGGATTCATCTCGTCGTTCTGAGCAATTTTCATGTACAAAGTTTTTCCATTGGAGTTACGGATTATTTAATATGATTTTCTAAAGTTTTTATTAATTTCTGGAATTTATTTAATTATTTAAAACAACGTTATCTGAAACAGTGTCTTGCTGACGTCAGCATGACGTCAGCATGACGTCAGGACCAGTGGGTCCCACCTGTCATAGGCTGTTAGGTTAATTAGTGGTTAACTAATTAATTTACTGTTTAATTAACACTAACTACTTAATTAGATTAACCTAATCTGGATTAATTAACTTAATTAATTAATTATTTTTATTAATTTTTTTAATTAAACGTTTTGGGCGTGGGCCCCGCGTGTCATAGTCAGGGGGGCACCGGGCCCATCTGTCGGTGGCCCATAGGCCACGGGCGTGCGGGCCAAGGGGGACTAGGCGAGGCCGTGGCCTCGCGGGGGCGCCGGCGCGCGGCAGCAGAGGCTGGTGCGGAGCGGCTCGGTGCGAGGCACCGCGGTGCGAGGCCGGGACCGGCGAGGTGCGCGCGTAGCAGAGGCAGGAGCAGACGCAGGCAGCGGCGACGGCGACGTGCGACGGAGGCGCGGCCACGGGGAGGAGCAAGCAGGCCAGCGGAAGCAGGGCGCTGTCCGGGCGCGCGCGGGGCGGAGCCTGGCCGGAGCGCGGCGGGGAGCGGGCGTGGCGACCGCGGGACGGGCGCGGGGAGCGTGGTGTCGGGCGCGCGGCGGCGGTGACGAGCGCGAGCGCGCGAGGGAGAGGGAGGGAGCGAGGAGGGGCGTGGCTCACGGGGAGGATGCAGGGAACGGGGCAGTGGGCGCGATGTGGCCGGCGAGGGAGAGGCGAGGAGGAGCGACGGGGTGCAGCGAGGTCCGACGATGGGGCGGCGCCGGGGAGTTGGCGATGGCGCGAGGCGCCGGGGTCGACGACGAGGTGAGGCCGCGCGGCGATGGCGACCGGCGACGGCGACGGGGTCGGGGGCGCGCGCAGGGCGGCGTCGGGCGCGGGGCAGCGCCGTGCCCCGATCTGGATCGGAAGAGATGGGGTGGGGCGGAAATCCAGGGTGGGGAACACAGAGCGGTTGGGGGTTAGGTTTCGCTCGGTGGGGATGGGGGTTAGTAGGAGGGGAGGTGGGCCGGTTCGGCTGGTCCGGCTGGAGTGGCCAGCTGGGCTTGGCCCAGTCGGGGGGGGGGGGGGGGCTGCTCTTTCCTTTTTTTTCCTTTGTTTTTCTTTTTATTTTCTGTTTTCTGTTTTTGCAATAACGTGTGGCCTCACAATTAGTTTTGTAAAATATGTGAACTAGTCACAAAACTCCAGTGCATAATCTACTAATGCCATAAAATGGTTTTGAGCCCATACCATTTCATGTGCAATTTTATAAAACAAAAGGGGGTTTAAATACTGCTGTTTTGGCACTGTTAGAGTTACTTAATTAATTTATTAAATGTTGGTTACAATTTTATAATAGTCTCTGGAATATTTGCCATTTAATGAACAATTTAGTTTTTAAATTTGAACAACTTTTATTTTCCACTTTCATTTAAATTTGGATTCTGAGTTAGGAGTTGAAATGCTATATGATGCAAATGATGTTTAGGCACTGATAATCATGATGACATGGCATAATCAAAAGGGTGATTACTGTAGTTAACCACTGGGGGTGTTACAAATCTCCTCCACTAATAAGAATTCTCGTCCCGAGAATTAAGAGGTAGAAGGGAAAAGTTCGGGGTATTCCGCACGAAGATTATCCTCGCGTTCCCAAGTGGCTTCATCTTCGGTATGATTTGACCACTGCACTTTGAGGAACTTGGTAACCTTCTGATGGGTTCGACGTTCAGCTTTATCGAGGATGCGGATTGGATGCTCCTTATATGAAAGATCATCTTGCAATTCGAGCACCTCGTGATCCACAGCTCGGTGCGGAGATTCCTTGAAGCATTTACGAAGTTGCGACACATGGAAGATGTCGTGGATATGGGAGAATTGCGGCGGCAACTCCAATTTATATGCCACCTGTCCACGCCTAGCAATAATGCGGAAAGGACCAATGTAGCGTGGAGCTAGCTTGCCCTTGATTCCAAAACGGTGAGTGCCTTTCATAGGAGTGACACGAAGATAAGCTTGATCACCAGGTTGATAAGTCAAACCCCATCGTTTGCGATCATAGTTGCTCTTCTGGCGGTCCTGAGCCGCCTTGAGATTTTCTCGGACAATACGAACTTGTTCTTCGGCGTGTTGGATAATATCCGGACCCACGAGCGGTCGTTCCCCAGTTTCTGACCAATTCAGAGGGGTTCGACACTTACGTCCATAGAGTACTTCGAAGGGAGCCATTTTCAAGCTGGCTTGATAGCTGTTGTTATAAGAGAACTCGGCATACGGGAGAGATTCTTCCCACTTCTTGCCGAATGAAATAACACAAGCCCGAAGCATGTCTTCAAGCACTTGATTGACTCATTCGACTTGGCCTTGAGATTGAGGGTGATAAGCTGAACTCCAAGTAATATGAGTTCCCATAGCTGTTTGGAAACTTTCCCAGAATTTGGAAGTGAAAAGGCCGCCACGGTCCGAACTGATCTCCTTCGGAATACCGTGGAGTGATACAATTCTGGAGATATACAACTCTGCTAACTGACTAGCAGTGATAGTTTCTTTGACAGGCAGAAAGTGTGCAACTTTAGAGAGTTGGTCGACGACGACAAGAATAGCATCGTGACCCTTCTGTGACCTGGGAAGTCCTGTAACGAAATCCATCTGAACCTTATCCCATTTCCATAGAGGAATAGGAAGTGGTTGCAGAATTCCAGCTGGTTTCTGATGTTCTGCTTTAACGCGATGACACACATCACATTCAGCAACATAGCGAGCAATGTCCTGCTTCATTCTAGACCACCAGTACCTTTGACGGAGATCACGATACATCTTGGTGCTACCCGTATGAATAGACAGCGGGGTATCATGTGCCTCCTTCATGACTTTGTCAGTCATAAGCTCGAAGCGAGGTACGACAATGCGGTTTCTAAAATACAAGGTTCCATCTTCAGACAGCGAGAAATCCCTGTACTTTACAAGGTGAAGGTCTTTCTTCATCAGATCAACTTCAGCATCTTTAGCTTGCGGATCCTTAACAGCTTTCTCAAGATCTGGTTGTATCACAAGGTTATTAAGAGATCCCTGTGGAACAATAAGCAGATTCAGCTTGCACAGTTCTTCGAAAAGACGAGGTTGAGCTCGCCTAACCATGAGGTTGTCGCAATAGGACTTGCGGCTTAAGGCATCAGCCATCACGTTAGCCTTGCCAGGGGTATAGGATATACCCAAATCATAGTCCGCAATGGCCTCCATCCATCTTTGCTGACGGAGGTTTAGAGATGGTTGAGTGACCAAGTACTTCAGACTTTTACGATCCGTGTTGATCTCGCAACGATTACCGAGAAGGTAATGTCGCCACAACTGCAATGCATAGATCACAGCAGCTAGTTCTAGATCATGTACCGGATAATTCTCTTCATGTGGGCGCAACTGACGAGAGCCATAAGCAATCACTTTACGCTCTTGCATTAGGACACAGCCTAATCCTTCACGGGATGCATCACAATAAATCACGAAGTCTTTGCGGGTATCTGGAGGAGATAGTACTGGGGCAGATGTTAGCTTGTCTTTGAGTGCTTGAAAACTTTCCTGACATTTTTCTGTCCATTCAAATTTAACGCCCTTGTGAAGCAGATCAGTCAGGGCCTTAGCAATCTTAGAAAAGTTCTCGACAAATCGACGGCAATAACTTGCAAGGCCGAGAAAACTTCTTACTTGCTTGACGTTCTTTGGAGGAGTCCAATCAAGAATAGCCTGAACTCGTCCTGGGTTAACGGGAATTCCATCTTTGGAAATTACATGACCAAGGTAGGTTACTTCAGATAGCCAGAATTCACATTTGGAGTACTTGGCATACAACTGGTGTTCTCGGTGCCTTTCCAGTACAAGACGGAGGTGTTCAGCATGTTCTTCCTTATTCTTTGAATAGACCAGCATATCATCTAGATAAACCACGATGAACTTGTCGAGGTAATCCATGAATATATAATTCATCAGGCGGGAGAATGTGGCTGGAGCATTTGTTAAGCCAAATGACATGACAGTGTACTCGTAGGAGCCATAACGAGTAACAAATGCAGTCTTGGGAATATCCTCTTCACGAACACGGATCTGATGGTATCCCAATCTCAAATCAAGCTTAGAGAATACTGAGGAACCGGCAAGTTGATCATACAAATCTATGATCCGAGGAAGCGGATATTTATTCTGGATTGTAGCTTGGTTAATGGGCCGATAATCCTGAACCAATCGGTTAGTTCCATCTTTCTTCTTAACAAAGAGTGAAGGTGCTCCCCAAGCAGAGGAACTGGGGCGGATGAAACCTTTCTTAAGTGACGTGTCGATTTTCTCCTTAAGTTCAAGAAGGTGGTGCGGAGGCATCTTGTAAGGACGCTTCGCAATAGGAGTTGTGCCAGGCTTCATGTCGATGACGAACTCAACAGCTCTAGCAGGGGGTATTCCTGGAAGTTCTTCTGGAAATACATCTTGAAATTCACGAACAACTGGAACATTCTCGATGCCTTCAAGAGGTGAAGCGTTCAATGCATTTAGGACATATATCTGAGCTTCGGCGTCCTGCACTGTACGAGCTGAGTATCTGACAGTCTGACCGGAAGGGTGTGTGAGGCGGACTGTTTCAGTGGCACAGTCAATCAAAGCTTTATGAGGCTTCAACCAGTCCATACCCAGAATAATGTCTATGTTGGAGGTCTTCAGAGCAATGAGTGAAACGGGGAACATCAATCCTCCGATCACAATGTGGTTACCATGGCTAACCATGGTAGTTTGCCAATTAGCCCCAGGTGAATGGATTACTAATGGGATGGACATCTCCTCGAAAAGTATATCATGGCTTCGCGCAAAACTTTCGGACATGAAGGAGTGCGATGCTCCAGAATCAAAGAGGACTGAAGCTGGGATTGAATTCACTAGAAGGGTGCCCATCACAATGTTGGGGTCCTGTCGAGCTTCTTCCATGTTGACTTGGTTGACATGAACAAGTTGACTAGCAGGTAGTCTGGCACTACGATTTCTGGAATGATGGGTCCGATGGCCCTTCCTACGAACAACAGGATGACGTGATGCATTCTGAGGCTGACCTTGATGACAGTTAAAAGCATGGTGCCCTGGCTGTCCACACTTGTGGCACAGACCATCATTATGGGGAGAAACACCAACATTGGGCTGTCCACTTGAAATGTTCAGTTGCCTTGGTGGTGGGGGCAGACGAGGTGCAGCATATGACGGCCTTGGTGTTGGAGCAGGTCGATGATGAATATTGTGAGGGATCCAGACTCGACATTTCTGAGTAGGTCGACCGGAAGACGAGCCGACATCTCGAGTACGCTTGAGCGACTCCTGGTACTCAGTCAGAGTTGTTTCAACTTGGAAAGATTTGCTGACAAGCGTTGCGAAGTCTGTGAAATCATGGACAGCAAGTGCAAGTTTTATATCAGTACGTAGTCCTTCACGGAATTTCTCCTGCTTGCGAGTGTCGGTGTTGACGTCATCCTCAGCATAGCGGGACAGTTCGATAAATTTCCTCTGATATTCATCCACAGTCATTTTGTCCTGTGAGAGTTTGCGGAACTCCTGCTTCTTCTGGTCTATCAGACCTTGAGGAATATACCGTGCACGAAAGGCTGACTGAAATTCCTGCCAAGTGGTTACAGTCTCTGCAGGCAACATAGCCTTGTGGCTTTCCCACCATTGAGCAGCTGGGCCCTTCAGGTGGAATGTCGCAAAGGTGACGTAACTGTCAGGGGCAACATTAGCTGATTCCATCTCAAACAGGATGTCACGAAGCCAATCATCAGCATCCATAGGATTGGTGGAGTTGCGGAAAACGGACGGATTGAGGCGCACAAATTCTGCCAGAGTTATTGGAACATTCTGTTGCTGAGCATTTTGATTTGGGAACTGAGCCAATAGTCCGGTCATAAACTGCTGCATCATTGCGGCCATATAGGGTGGAGGTGGTGGATCGTCAGCCATCCTGCCAAATCAACAGGGGCAGTTTAGCAAGATAGACTGCATGTGTAAGGAGTTATTCAGGACGTAACACGAGAGATGAACAGGAAGGGCATTAGATGTAAAATAGTAGTCGTTGAAAGACATACCAATCCATGCACAGAGTCGGGTACATGCGGACAGCACAACGGCGCAAATTTAGAAGCTAGACATTCTAGGCGGCGCGCAGGCACGCGGTAGGGAAGTACACAACGAGACATAGCAAAGGTTACATCAACGTCGGAGAAAACTATTGGAGCGAGGAATCTGCAAGTGACAAAACAGGGTGCCCTCGATAAAAGGATCCTGTAAGCAGAACCTGGCCCACAATCTTGAAGCAAGGGGGATATTTTCAGAACTCCAGGTGGATGTGAGCACGAGAGCCTAATGTTGGAGTTAGTAAAATTTTAACCCGAATAGGAGAGAGATCAGAGTCCCAGAGTAAAGGTCGAGGAGTAAAAGATCCTAATACCACCCAATTGGCGACGTGGGCCCGTAAGCCACACAGCCAAGTTAGTAAAACAGTTTTCGGTTACTAGACTCAACTTCGGCCAAGGAGTTGGAAAGGGGGATTCCTAGAGGCAGTCGGCTCTGATACCAACTTGTGACGCCCCCGACCCGATCGTGCACTAATCATACACGCAAATGCGCACGATCAAGCCTAAGGACTCACGGGAAGATATCACAACACAACTCTAAAACATAAATAAAGTCATACAAGCTTTATATTACAAGCTAGGGGCCTCGAGGGCTCGAATACATAAGCTTGCAAACAAGCGTCAGCGGAAGCATCAGATATCTGAGTACAGATATTAAAAAAAAGAAACAGAAACGCCTTTAGAAAGGCGGGGCAAAATAAAACACTACGATCGAAAGGCGTAGGCCTCCTGCCTGGGACCCTCCGATCCTACTCCTGGTCGTCAGTCAACTCGTAGTGGTATCCATCCTCTGGGTAGTAGTAGTAGACGATCGACGGGGCATCTGTCTCAGGGGCTCCGTCATCTTGGTCACATCAAACTGATATGGGGAGAAAAGGAAAACAAAGCAACCGTGAGTACTCAAAAGTACTCAGCAAGCAAGGATCTGCACTACATATGCAACATTTTCAAGGGGAGGCTGTATATGTGGACTGGGCTGCAGAAATGCCAGAATAGAGAGAAGGCCTAGTCCTATCGAAGACTAGCATCTTCAGCGGTCTTGCAGCAGTAGAAGAGAGTAGAACAGTACAATATAATGTAGCAGTATCATTAAGTCTCAACCTCACCCAGAGATCCTTTCTCGACTACCTGCGAGAAAGCAATCCCAGAGCCATACATACAGGTCTCATCACAGGTATCCAGTTCTAGTTGTATCGATCGGGATACAACTCCGAGTGTCCTTTACCGTAGGACCGGCTATCGATAGAAGTATTCTTCCCTGCAGGGGTGCACCAACTTACCCAACATGCTTGATTAACTCCGGCCGGACACACTTTCCTGGGTCATGCCCGGCCTCGGCCAAACGACACATCGCAACCCTACCTACAGCTCAGCAGAGAGGTCCCCGCCGGTCTACATCCTAAGCGCAAGGGGGTCTTGGCCATCGCCCCTCGCCCTCCGGGTCGTTGCGCACATGGTGAAGCCAGGCACCAACACTACAGGAAGGCACCGGTCCGTCCGTGCCGCCATGCTGAACTAGACGTCTGACAGAGCTTTCGGCTGATGCATACGATGCAGAACGCCCATACTATGCCCACGTGATGGTTAGTGCTATCAGGCCAGAGGCCTGCTCAGATCAAATATCCAAATCGTTAATGGACTAGGGCTTGCGGTAACGACCAGAGACTCACGAAAGATGTGACCCCGTCGCCCCGTCTCGAGGACTTGCTGCAAGGGTTAAGAATGCCCGGCCGCGCCTCGTATTCACCACTCGGGCACCACACTGGCACCCGTCTTCACAACACTCGCCACTCAGGCGTACGCGGGTACCCCTCAGGGTCGACCCGCCTATCCAAGTAACATTGTAAAGTCCAAGTATCCGTGTGTCCATAACATCAGGGAATCCGAGGTATCACCCTCATTGAATTCCCACTCGATGTATCCGTCAAGGTGAACTAGGAGGAATCACCCTCACTGGGTCCACACTTGAGGTGTTGTACGACAGCGTCGTTATCGGAAGCGGTGAAGGAGGAATCACCCTCGATGACCACGACCGAATATCTACTCTACAGAGTTAACATCAGAAGTGCTACAAGAGGTTTCACCCTCGGCACTCGATAGTAACGCTGCAGTATCGTTACAACTAAAGGGGGTGATGTGCGGTGTCGGGGCCTGGTCTTCAATCCCATTGATCGGGTCTTCTGACGATCCAGCGCGGCAGTCGGGATAAGTGGGGTCACTGATAGGTCTCTACCCAACCTATACTAAGTAGTTTAGGATATGCAGGTAATTATCAACAGCGGGTTACATAACAGGCTTTGCAATCAGAATAGGTAAAGCAGCAACAGCAATTCTAATGCAAGCATGAGAAATAGAATGGGCGATATCGGGATGATCAAAAGGGGGGGGGGCTTGCCTGGTTGCTCGGCGGCACAAGGTCGTCTATGGTGTCTTCGGATCCGGAGCTGCGTCGGTCTCTCGGGGACGACGTCGGGTCGGGGCTATCGAGAGAGAATAGGGGGAGGAAAACAGTATAAATATAGAGCAAACATGAGCATGACAAATACGATACACGGTGCTAGGGGTAGTCTAACGCAGCATCACACGTAACAGACGGAGCGGGAGAATATCTGACGATATTTCCCGGGTCTTTGGAATTATCGGACAGAGGATAAGAGGGGAACGGTTGCAAGTTCGAATAGTTAGGGACGCGTGACGGACGAACGGACCGCGAATTCGGATTCGTCTCGTCGTTCTGAGCAATTTTCATGTACAAAGTTTTTCCATTGGAGTTACGGATTATTTAATATGATTTTCTAAAGTTTTTATTAATTTCTGGAATTTATTTAATTATTTAAATCAACATTATCCGAAACAGTGTCTTGCTGACGTCAGCATGACGTCAGGACCAGTGGGTCCCACCTGTCATAGGCTGTTAGGTTAATTAGTGGTTAACTAATTAATTTACTGTTTAATTAACACTAACTACTTAATTAGATTAACCTAATCAGCATTAATTAACTTAATTAATTAACTAATTAATTAATTAATTATTTTTATTATTTTTTAAATTTCTTTTTAATTAAACGTTTTGGGCGTGGGCCCCGCGTGTCATAGTCAGGGGGGCACCAGGCCCATCTGTCGGTGGCCCATAGGCCACGGGCGTGCGGGCGCGGCGCGCTTGCGCAGCGCGGGCGCGGCGGGGCGCGGCCAAGGGGGACTAGGCGAGGCCGTGGCCTCGCGGGGGCGCCGGCGCGCGGCAGCAGAGGCTGGTGCGGAGCGGCTCGGTGCGAGGCACCGCGGTGCGAGGCCGGGACCGGCGAGGGAGGGAGCGAGGAGGGGCGTGGCTCACGGGGAGGATGCAGGGAACGGGGCAGTGGGCGCGATGTGGCCGGCGAGGGAGAGGCGAGGAGGAGCGACGGGGTGCAGCGAGGTCCGACGAATGGAGGGAGGCAGAAGGGCGGACCCTCCCCCCCCGGGGGGGACTCGACGGGAGCGAGTTTCCCCCGATGCATGTCGCCCCTCTCCTTGCTGGGTCGACGGAGATCCCCCGGGGAGGAGAGAGGGATTTCTGAGGGGAGAAAGAGCAGGGAAAGGAGAAGGCTTGGGAGAGGGTACCTGACGAGAGACTGGGACCTGGCACGGAGGGAGATGCGTCCTGCCTACCGGAAGGAGAAGGCGGAAACAAAGAGACTGGAGACGGGAGGAGTGAGGGAGGTGGGGTGGGGGGCGCGGGACGCGAGAGACCCGGAGGGGGAGGGATAAAATGGGTAGGTCTCTTCTATAGGGGAAGGGGCCTGGTGCGGCCGGGGGCGGAGGCGAGGGAGCAGAGGGGGGGGGGGCGGGGGGGGGGAAACAGGGGAGGGGGTGGGGGTTAGGGTTTCGCTCGGTGGGGATGGGGGTTAGTAGGAGGGAGGTGGGCGGTTGGCTGGTCCGGCTGGAGTGGCCAGCTGGGCTTGGCCCAGTCGGGGGGGGGGGGGGCGGGGGGGGGGGGACGTCAGTTCGGGGGGGGGGGTGCGAGGGGGGGGGGGGGGGGGGGGGGGGGGGGCTGTTCTTCCTTTTTTTCCTTTGTTTTTCTTTTATTTTCTGTTTTTCTGTTTTTGCAATAACGTGTGGCCTCACAATTAGTTTTGTAAAATATGTGAACTAGTCACAAAACTCCAGTGCATAATCTACTAATGCCATAAAATGGTTTTGAGCCCATACCATTTTATGTGCAATTTTATAAAACAAAAGGGGGTTTAAATACTGCTGTTTTGGCACTGTTAGAGTTACTTAGTTAATTTATTAAATATTGGTTACAATTTTAGAATTGTCTCTGGAATATTTGCCATTTAATGAACAATTTAGTTTTCAAATTTGAACAACTTTTATTTTCCACTTTCATTTAAATTTGGATTCTGAGTTAGGAGTTGAAATGCTATATGATGCAAATGATGTTTAGGCACTGATAATCATGATGACATGGCATAATCAAAAGGGTGATTACTGTAGTTAACCACTGGGGGTGTTACACGTACCCCCTTGGCACTTTCGAAGTATGGCCCAACAGAATTATTGAGCTTAATGCTTACTGTACCGTTATATAAGATTTGTTTAATCCACCCACATCATGTGTTATTGAACCCCCTTAGTTTGTGGCATTCCAACAGAAACTCCCAGTTCATCTTATCATAGGCTTTCTCGAAATCGAGTTTAAGCACTACACCCACCTTTTTCTTGACATGGGTATAATTGAGGAGTTCGTGGAGCGACATAATACCATCCATAATATTTCTACCTTTAACAAAGGCATTTTGAGTCGAGCTAATCAATTTGTCAGCATACCTCTCTACTCTCCGATCCAAAACCTTGGTGATGAGTTTATATGGGCACCTGAGTAGACATATCGGACGGAACTACTAAATGCGATCTGCGCCCGATACCTTAGGGAGCAAAGTAATTATGTCGTAATTGAGTCATTGGACATCAAGCGACCCCGCATGGAAATGCACAAACAGTTGCATTATATCATGCTTGACAATATCCAAGCAATGTTGATAAAATTCAACGGGTATGTTGTCCGGGCCAGGCGCCCTATTGGTTTCCATGGCAAATAAAGCTTGCTTCACTTCCTCCTCAGAAAACTCCCTAGTAAGATCTGCATTTTTCAGCTTCATTTAGGATTCACATGGAATTGATTACCTGGGGCAGGACCAAACAACTGCTTATAGAATTCAGTAGCATGAGCAATCAAGTTCTCTGTGCCCTCGATCTCCGCCTCTCCACATTTTAAAGCATGAATTGTGTTTTTCCTCTTACGGCCATTCGCAATTTTATGGAAGTAGTCAGTATTAAGGTCACCTTTAAGCAGCCAGCGCTCATGTGATTGTTGCAACCAAAAGATCTCTTCATTCACCAGGATCTCATGGATCTCAAAGTTAATATCTAGCTTCCTGCTATAGATTTCAGGAGATAAAGGTCCATCCTCTGAATTCAAACATGTATTTGAAAAACAATTCAAACATGTATTTGGAAAAAAATGTTTATATAATGTAAAAAAAACTTACCATTAAACGAAACTCTATGTGTATTTGAAAAATGTTCATAGATGTATTTGAATTTTTAACTTGTATGCTCAAAAACAGAGCCATTAATTTACGTCAAGTTAAAAATAGCTGTGAAACTTGGGAAATTAGTTTCGTTACATGAAAAATGCTTGCTCCGTTTCTCTCTAAAAAAAAAAGAAACAATAAAACAATTGTTTGCTCCGTTTAACAGACAAGGCAACTAATAACCGATGATTCCAAGTTCCAACACAACACATAGAAGCCAAATTGTCAGTGGCATCGTTATTACATCAACAGCACAAACTAAAGCCACAAACACTTAAACAGCATGCAGAGGAACAGCCAATGCCGAGGATGTAGGTAGCCTACTTTATTTTCAGTCATCCCTAAGAGCAACGTAAAGGAAACGGAAACAAACGTAGGGACGAACAGATCTAACTGACGGCATGGATGCTCTAGCAGTCTAGCTAGCCAGAGCCAGTAGCAAGCATCCGGACTGGCCTTGCTTAGCAGGTCCGCTTGCAGAAGCACTTGCGCTCGAGGCGGTGGGAGTTGCACTCGCCGTCGGGGAAGTTCTCGGTGCGGCACACACCGGCGCAGTTGCTGTTGCTGAGGCAGGTGCCCTTGAACTTGTGGCTCTGGGACAGGCACGTCCGGGCCTCCGCCGTCTTCATCGTCCCCATCTCTGCAATGCAACCACAGTAAGCAATTAAGTGCCGGTGGGTACAGATGCTCACGAGTCAGGAACCATGGATGGCGGGCGTACCTGTGGCGACGAGCAGGAGCAGGAGGAGGAGGACGGCGGGCGCGGCGGCCATGCGACGAGTGGACGCCATCTCTCTGCTTGCTTTGCTTCACCAGAGATGCTGCTGCGTCTAGCAAAGTAGCAATGCGGAGGTGGTGTAGATACAAGACAAGGCAGGGGTTTATATAGCCACAGAGAGAGGTACGGTAGATATTAGTGGTGGTGGGTGGGGGTATGAATTCCACATTGCCATGGCAGCAGGGGTGTCCAATAATTCACTCGATGCCGACATGTGCTGCTCAGGCCGACGAGGGGCCTACGGCCGGGCTACGGCTGAGTGAGTGGAGCTCGTCGGCAGAGCAGTGAATGAGGATGCTTTTGCCTGCGACGCTGAGCGCTGGATTAATTGCTTTCTGCCAACTTCACTTATTTTGCCCGCCTAGTCACTTCTTGCGATGAGAGCCCAGAGCCAGCAGACCCATTGGGACCCTGCTCAGTTGATCGATCGGCAAGATAGGCCTGGATAAGATTGCCCCTCCGTCAGCTGTGGCCATGGGAAGATCGCAGTCGCTCCGAATCAGTAGTGCATCATCTGCTCCAACGGTTGTGCATAGGCAATCCATATGATCTGCTCCAAACCATCTATGCGATATTCGCTAATATTAAGTAGAAAACAATACTAATCCATCTGCAGTAACTAGGTCTGTAATAGCAGCAAGTCCTTCCCTAGTGACCAAAGGAAAGTTGTTCTGTGTGGGGGGACTACTATCGGTCGGACTGTTTGGAAAGCCAGAATAGAGCTTGCTTTGATAAAATCTTGATGATCCTTCTTCATTAGTACTATATAGGCTATGTTATCATCTTAATGCTTGGAGTATATATATATTGCAGAAAAACTAAGATAGGGGAAGAATTGACCAAGGAGTGATGCAGATCAAGCAAGTTATTGAAGAAATTTATGCTAGAAGTCTGGAATCGGAGAAGAATTGGTGTAGCTGGAATTTATGCTAGAAATTATGCTAGAAATTTATGCTAGAAATTATGCTAGAAATTATGCTAAGATAGGAGAAGTCTGGAATCTGGAATTTATGCTAGAAATTTATGCTGGAATCGGAGAAGAATTGGTGTAGGGTGAAGTCCTAAGTTTTGCCAGCATGTGTAGCTGGTCTGGTTTTATCTTGCGGTTTCCTCTGATATTTTGAGCATTTCGTTTCTTGGATGTGAAACTGATGGGTTATTTGCCCCTGTAATGCTTTGGGGCCTTGGTTTGCAGCTTGAGATAGCTTCTTTTGGCTCTATAGGACTGGCTTAGTTGTGTGCTCCTCCTTTTAAGTTTGTTTTGATTTTGAAATTTGTAAAATTTGGTGGCGGTTCCTGTAATGGAAATCAATGAGGATATTAATGAAATTACGTACCAAAAATAGACTTTAGACTAAAAGTATTTGTGCCCAATTGCAGCACATGGCATATTAATGTAACGTACCACCATTTGGCATGCATCAAATGGATGGGGTGACACCCGCACGCGAGGTGAGTTTGGCAGCCCAGTTGGGGTGCTGTTTCATTCACGGTCCCTGCAGCGGTTTTTCTTTCTGAACTAGTTTTGTATTCCGGTTTTCTTGTGTTTCTGTTTTGGCTTATCCATTTTTTCTTTTATTATTTCATTTGTTTTCCTTTTCCATTTTTTTCTGAACTAGTTTTTTGTTCTGGTTTTCTCGTGTTTCTGTTTTGGCATATCCATTTTTTCTTTTTTTATTTCATTTGTTTCCCTTTTCCATTTTTTCTGAACTAGTTTTTTGTTCCGGTTTTCTCGTGTTTCTGTTTTGGCTTGTCCAATTTTTTCATTATTTATTTCATTTGTTTTCCTTTTTCCATTTTTCCTTTTATTTTGATTTTTCCCTTTTACTTTTTTCACTATTATTTTTCCCTCTTTTTATAATTTTGTTCATTGTCTCCTTTATGCCTTTTTAAATTCGTGAAAATATATTTTTATCTTGTGTGTATGACGTTTTTGTAAAATGCATTGTGAAGAATTTTTTAAACAAAGTGAACATTTTTAAATACACGGTGAACTAAGGATGAAAATGGAGTGTAAAGTTTCTGCTTTTCTGGAGGAAAAATGGAAACGGAGAGGAAATATGAAAACGGAAACAGAAATTTGCAAAACGAAAATGGAAGTGATTTTTTTAGGTGGAAACGGAAACAAAAACGGAACGGTGTTTTTCATTGGAACAGACGTGGAAATGAAACTTTTCATTTTCATGAATATGGAATTTCCGTTTCTACTATAGGCCCATGGCTGCTTTCTAGCCCAACTACCAAACAACGCAGAATGACACAATGAGCAGAATAGACCATTTGAGAACCAACTTTTACTACCACACACGTACTCAACTAGACACTATATGTAATTGTCATGTACTACTACAATACTACCCTATGTTGCTAACACAACCATATTATTTCATAGCCATGTTAACAATTCCTTAAATTTGTTTGTTTTTTGTGTGTATTTCTCTATGATTCAAGGGGGTTTTAAATTCCGGTCAACACACAATTTTGTTTTCGTGTCCGCTCTGTATTCGCTTTGTGTCTGTTTCTGATAGTATTTGTTTCCATATTCATTTTCGGGGTTTCTGTATTCGTTTCCGCTTCTGCAAAAAAATATGAAACAAATGTGGTAGCACCCAGTTTCGTCCGTTTCCGCTCCGTTTTCATCCCTACGGTGAACTTTTTCTTAAACATGGTGAACTATTTGTTAATGCACTGTCAACATTTTTTAAATCATGATGAACATTTTTAAATACATCATAATTTAGTTACCAATACTCATTGAACCTTTTTAGTAGATGATGAACATTTTTTAATTCATGGTGAGCTTTTTTAAATACACAATGGACATTTTCATACTCCATGATGAACATTTTTTTTAACAGTGAACAATTTTTAAACAAATGATGACATTTAAGAAAAATAAATTTACATATCTAAAAATGGTCACCCCTCAGGTAAAAACCTCAGGTAAATATCTTTTACATTTTCTAAGCAAAATATTTGTTGTTTCATAAAAAAAAAAGTCATGCAGACTGTAATACGAGATAAACAACGTAAATTCTAATTAGTGTGCGCAGGCATGCATGTGTTTATTTTTGCTTGCTAGCGCATTTGACTATTGGCATTTAATGCATTCACACTAGTCACATCAGTTGGAAAAACCAGATCACACATGAATTTATTTGGGTCTTCAAATTTTTAAAAAGTCATAATTTTCAAACCACGTGTCGGAATTCAAATTCGTTTTCACCGTTGGAATTCCTTGTTACAAAATCTTTGAAACTAAATATTTCAATAAATTATTTTTATGCCAATTTTGACGTTATATGGCGCAACTATATTACTATATGGTGCAACTTTATATGATGCCAACTTTCACGTTATTCAAGAAATGTCACAAACATATTTTTGAAACACGTGAACATTTTCTAAATGTAACGAACTTTTTTTAATGCTATCAAGTAAAAGTTACATGAACATCTGTTTTACATTGCATGAACAATTTTAAAATGTGTGATAAACATCTTTTCCCTAAAAATAAAGCACGGAGTGTTTCTGGTCGTCCGTCACGTCATTTTGCAGAAAACCCCATGTGTTATCCATTAATTAACCCGCAGCCCATCTTTAAGTGAGAGCGAATCGTTTTTTTTTTGCATTTTACACAAAACCCCCTGCCTTTTATACTTATCAACTCGCGGTCCATATTTAACTCAGCCGAACCATTTTTTTAACAGAAAACCCCCTAACTTTTTGGTTAATCTATTCGCAGTTTATCTAAAACAAAATTATATATATCTTTCAAACTGTAACTCTGATTTTAATATGTTATATATGAAATTTGATTAGAAAAATGTGTAGAATCTAAATATGATGTTATTTTTAGCTTTTAAATATTTCCAAAATATTGTTTTTTGTGCAAACTTAATATATGGTGAACGATCCGTTTTTCTTTCGTACCAGTGGCAATCCGAATTGCAAATAAACACCCATTAAACCAGATTGAGAGAAAATAAATATCGATAACCATGCATGCACACCTTTGAAAAATCTCATGGGGAAAAACAACATATTTCTCATCTTATTCTGGGCGAGTGTGCGTGCGAGAGAGAGAGAGAGATGTCTTAGGACTGACCACATGCAAACGCATTTTCGTTGTGTGAGCACTGAGCCTACCATCGGCACCACAAATGTGTAGCCATGTGAAAATAAATGACATGAACCTATTAGGGTCTTAAGTCATGATTATTGAGTTAACAACGTGTGTTATTTTCTCTCACGTTGCAACACACGGGCTCTTTGCTAGTAAATAAAAAACGAACAAACGCAGACTAACGCTAGGCCCACTTCACGCTCTTTGGAGAGCCATATATCTCCTCATGCTATAAGCGAGACAAAGAAACACATCCTTTCTGCTCATTTGGAGTTTTCTTTTGCTTACCTACCATGGGACCGGTGCAACGAGTACTTACTACGTTTCGTGGCTGATAAACATGAATATGATATATATTCAAATCACTACTCAAGGGGTATCTTTTGATGTCACTTCCACCTTCATTGATGGTGACAAACGACACATCGCAAGTGCGCTATTTGTCGCAAATTGAGAGTTTTGGTGGGATTTCTTTCCACATACATGAGCATGGTGGGTGTAGGGTAACGCAGCAGAAAACAAAAAATTTCTGACATACGCACTAGTCCAGGACCACTATGGAAACTGCATACAAGGTTTGATCATTTTCGTTATCGACCCGTAGCGCAGCGGAAGTAGAGTCGATGACGATCGGCGGTGCAGATCCCCGCAGCTAGGATTTACAACCTCCCAACCGCGAGGATGTATACCCTCATCTGCCCCTTGGACAGCCCTCCGGGAGGCGGTCGGACAGTCCCTCGGACGGTGTCGCGGACAGTCCTTCGGGAGGACCTTCGAAACTCGGACGGTCACTCGGACATCCCTTCGGGAGGACCCTCAAAACTCGGACGGTCACTCGGACAGTCCTTCGGGAGGCACTCTCGAATTAAGACCGAAACTACGATCTCTCTACAGAGTTGCACACATACGGTGTCATCTATCCGGCAGGGCTTCGCCGTCCAGAACTAGTTCCCACCGGAACCCAGACAGCCTTTCGGCTCTACGAAACTCTTTTCGTGGGAGGGAGAGAGAGAGAGAGAGCCAGACAAAGCATGTCATATGTATGAGAGCAAGGGATCATCATGGAGAGTGCATCTCCACCTCATTTTATAGGAAAACCCAAAGGGTAGGGTGGTTCCCAAAATACCAAAATACCCATCATATGGATTTTCCACAAGGGTATAAAGGGAAGGCAAGTGGAGCTCCATGGAGCTCCACCATGTATCTATACTCGCAACGACTTTGAAGTGTTGGACATATCTGGTTGTCTTTACATACCATGGAATACATGATTAATCCAAACACGAAGGTGTGTGAAATCTCCATCATGTATTTTGCTCATCAGTGTTTTTGGGACACCGAGTCTTGCAAAACTCTTTCCATGTGACTTCGACAAGAATCATTCCTTGGCGTTTTAAATGCTAAAAAGTTTTAGCATCTTGTCAATATGTATTCATTGCTTAGCCCCATTAGGTAAATCTATCTCCATAGATCATTTTGCCTAATATCAAGGCTATTTAGCCCAAGCACTTCATCGAAAATCTATTTTTAAATGAAGTCCTAATTCGTGTCAAGAAATTTATTTTTAATTAACAATGTGTCAAGTACACAAGGTTTTTAGAAATATTATCATGCTCCCACTTACTTTCTTGAACCATAAGCATTTTCGATACCCATTTGATGAAGTCAAACCTTTTTGACCATTTCATCAAAAATGAAGATTCCAACTCCATTTTGCTCTCTTCTGTCCATTGCTGAAACTCTGAAGTTTGCATACTTACTAGCATCCTCTGGACTGACAAAATACATTGGACTGTAACACATGCAAGTCCTTGGTTTCATTTCCATATGATGGAAATCCTTTCGTCATCCTTGTTTCATATCTCATGATTTGAAATATGTATTAATTGCTAGTTCAACCCGAACCGACTTTAAGCATCGCTACGGTGAAACAATCTCATCGTAGTCAACTCCTTGAACTTGTTATTGCAACAAGTCGAGCTTTATGGATAAAACATTTTTATCCGTATCAGTTATTAGTTTCATAAATATTCGTTAGACTCTAAGTCTTCCGAAAGGTGTATCAAGATTTTAATCTTGAATCACTTATATGAAAACTATCTCGGATTGTATTGGCATTTAGCCAATTCCGGAGTTAGGGCCCATCAACGCTTCCTTGTGTATCGTAGGTATACTGTTGTCTAACAATAATATCTCGTTTGCGCACCTGAGAGGTTTGCACGAGCTTTGCCTACGTTGTTCAACTGCAAGTTCGAACGGAGTCCATACATCTCATGTAGAGGCTTCCGCATCAGTCGCAGTAGGAAACTCTGGAATCACTTCCAAGGTTCCTTTTCTTTGACCTGATGACGAAGATACTGGTTACCTCGTCGAGTTGCACTGTCCTCCCACTCACATTTTTGCAAGAACCATTCTCTTTAAAAGCATACCGTTTTGTGGCAAAACCATTTGCCTCGGTATAGTGGTGGGGGAATACCCAATAACTTGGGATAACCTACAAAGTAGCACTTGTCTGATTTGGAATAGGTTTGTAACCTTTTACACAAGCCCCATATTCCAAATGTTAAGAAAAGATATAACATGGTTGGGCGTACCATACCATGGCATCATTTCAACAGACCTGATGGAACTCTTTTCAGTGTAAAAGCAGCAGTCTCTAAAGCATTACTTTTAAAAGTGATAATGGCAAATTTATTGTACCTCAAATATTCCTTTGCGCAATCTGCAGAAACATAATTTTCTTGTTACAATAACTTCTACTTCATTTTGAAAACCTTATGAATGATTTCAAAAGATCCAGACTTACGTCTCATCAAGTAAATATCCATATATCTACTTGAGTCATTTCTGAAGATAGATAAATTCACTACTTGCAACAACATTTATTGAACTACACACATCAAAATGTATGATCACCAATAAGTTTGTTGCTCGTTCCTTATGGCATGTGAACGGTATTTCAGTCACTTCACTTTTCAGAGGAAAGTTGCAAGTGTCAGATGATTCAAAATCCATCATAATGGAATTTTCCATGCGGGTTTCTCCAATGTGACCAAATGCAGTGCCACACATATGTGCTATTCTTTTAGTCTTGCGACATTTAGCGTCGGTGTTATGGATGTATCATATTACCATCAATATTCATAACATACATCCCATCCTAGATGGAAGCATGGCCCTTCATGTTATTCATAACACCAAACATCAAAAGTTCTCTTATGAATAACCTTCTTGCAAGATACCTTATGCAAAGGGCTAGAGTGTATGAAACTCTAAATGAATTATGAAAGTAAATACAGAGGTAATGTATTAATATCAATATTCATAACATACATCTCATTCATAATGAAAGTATGGCCCTTATGTTATTCATAACACCGAACATCAAAAGTTCTCTTATGAATAACCTTCTTGCAAGATACCTTATGCAATGGGCTAGAGTGTATGATACACTAAATGAATTATGAAAGTAAATACGTAGGTAATACACCGATGGAAGGTACCAATATGTATTTAAACCTCATCGTCGGCTAGTCTTTTAGGCCGTAGTAGTTCTTGCATCGAGTTGTAACAGAATGCAATCGAGCGGGTATTTTTGTGATTAACTCACAATACCCAAGAATTAGTGATTAACATGTTTAACCATAATTCCCAAGAACTATATCTTTGACCAGCCTTCTATGTAGGAGATATGCCCTAGAGGCAATAATAAATGTTATTGATTATCTCCCTGTTCATAATTAGGTTTATGTTCCATGCTATAACTGCAATGATTCTCGAGTCTGCAAATAAAACGAGGCTCGGGGGAAGACTCATATGCACGTGTGGGATAATAAACGGTAAAATGTATTACTAGTCTGGCCTCTAAGACTAGCTCAAGTGTTGCATGATGGTTCTGTTTTCTTGATCATGGGCATGTCTATGCCAGCAACTTTGAGGGCACAGTGTTAGAAGAACATTTGTGTTGAATCGACCCGATTGATGTTATGCTATGAGATTCTTTCGTCACAAGTTAATGGTTAATAACACAGAGATGGTTAACGTTTTCATGATTCCTCAGACCATGAGAGTATCGAGTTTCTTCATGCTTGATTCATGAACTTTGGGGTTTGTTAAACATCATCCGTAACTGGATGGCTATTACGGTGGCTTACGGGTTCATGGGAAAGTATGTTAAGTAACTTGATAGCTCAAGATTGGGATTTGCTCCTCCGACGATGGAGAGATATCTCTGGGCCCTCTCGGTGTTACGGTATCCATCATCGTCTGGCCAGACACTTTGTGATTTGATCACGGGGATGCCGGAACACGGTAACAAGAAAAGAGAACAATACCGGTAACGAGGTAACTAGCATAGTGGACAAGTTGTTGATCCACGGGAATGCCAACGTGTCTCACCTCGGATATTTGTAACATATCATGAAGCAACAGGAATAGCACACGGCAACTGGAGGTTCACTCGAATATTTATTCGTTTGGGTATAGCGATCAATATGGGTGTCCACGGCTCCGATGCTGATCATTGATCGGAAGGTGTTCCGGGTCATGTCTATACTTCACCGAACCTATAGGGTCACATGCTTAAGGGTCATCTATCTGCTGAATAATAGACTAGGAGTCCGAGAGAAAGTCACTGGAAAAGTTTCAGAGACAAACGGAAATGTTCCAGAGAGAACACCGAAAAAGTTTCGGTAAAACCGAAAAGTTGTTTCGGATAAAACCATTGATCCAAAAAGGTTTCAGCAAGCACCAGGAACATTTCGGAGGTTGCCAGATTGGTCTGGTAATTTCTAGAATTTTTCTGGAGAAAAAACCGAAAAAAAAGTTTCGGAGCTGCCGGAGTTGTTTACCGGGTAAACAAAGATGGTTTTAAATTAAACCACCATACTGGAAATGTTCCAGAGCGTGTCCAGATAATTTTAGAGGGTGCCGGAAATGTTCTGGGACCTTCCGGAATTTTTCAGAAATAATAGTCGCGGAAAACATCTTGTCCCAGCGTGAGGGGACAAGATCCCACGTTACGTGGGGGCTGTTTTGGGCTGTTTTTGGGGGCGCCCCCTTGTGGCTGGACAAAGTGTTGGGGGGCCCCCCCATGGGTGGGGGCAGCCCCCACAAAAGGTGGGGCTGGTTGGGAGGAGGTGGGGCGCCATGTGGGGCCCCCATGTTAGGGTGCCATGGACAAGGGGACATGCTTTCCCCTTGTTTTGTGGATGCTTGTCATGTGTCTGAAATTTTCAGCCACCACCACCCCCTCCTTCCCCTATAAAAGGAGGTGGAGAGGAGCTCTCCATCACCACTCCAACTCTCACACACAAGCCATGCATGATCTGGCATTCTCTCTCCCTCCCACGAAATAGTTTTGTAGTGCCGAAAGGCTGTCTGGGTTCCTGTGGGAACTAGTTCTGGACGGCGAAGCCCTGCCGGATAGTTGATACCGTATGTGTGCAACTCTATAGAGAGGTCGTAGTTTCGATCTTAGTGCCCGTGGGGCTGTTCGTTAGTGCCTCCCGAAGGGCTGTCCAAGTGACGGTCCGAGTTCTGTGAGTCCTCCCGAAAGGCTGTCCGCGACACCGTCCGGGGGACTGTCCGACCGCCTCCCGGAGGGCTGTCCGGGTGGCGGATGAAGGAGTACATCCTCGTGGTTGGGAGGTTGTAAATCCTAGCTGCGGGGATCTGCACCGACGATCGTCATCGACTCTACTTCTGCTGCGCTACGAGTCGGTAACAAAAATGATCAAACCTTGTATGCAGTCTCCATAGTGGACCTGGGCTGGTGCGTAGGTCGGAAATTTTTTGTTTTCTGCTGCGTTCCCCTACATTCTATACATCAAAAACTTGTATGACATTCATACATGAGCTGATTATTCCAGTCTTCTTTCCTTCTGCCTTTATACTTCTAACAGTTTAACTTTCAGTATTTCTCCTACTCTCAGAAGAAACACCCAACTTAAGAGTGGCGTTAGCCCCGGACTTCCTAGGCGTGAAAGTTTCACCAACACCCTTAGGACACTTCCTTTCTCTTTAAGTTGTTGTTTTATTCACCTTCATATCATATGACAGGCGTTCTTCGGGATTCCTCTCCTAACAGTCAAATGCATAGTAAACACTT
Organism: Thinopyrum elongatum; assembly: GCA_011799875.1. Taxonomy (NCBI): domain Eukaryota; kingdom Viridiplantae; phylum Streptophyta; class Magnoliopsida; order Poales; family Poaceae; genus Thinopyrum; species Thinopyrum elongatum. The sequence goes on along the minus strand of CM022297.1, from coordinate 16,434,916 downwards.
TTACTAATAGTTTGCAAACAAACATTGCTTTGTTTGTATCTGAAAATGATTTTCAGTTCCATGAATATCATATAACTATCCCAAACTTTCAAAGTTCGGGTCTCATGGAAGCAAATATATTGCATATGACTGTAACGGAATTCTAGCTTTTGGATCGAAGGACTAGAGTCACATCATCCATAGCATTTGCGGGAGGATACCGAAAGCATGCGATAGGACAAAGTCCTTCTCGGCACTCTTGAGGACAATCCTCACATTACGTTACCAAACATAAAGTTTTAACCAGATATTTAACAGCTTATTCAATTTTAACAAAGAAGGTGGAAACGCGAGCCATTATTCTACAACTATTATGCAAACCACACTTAGACAGAGTTCACAATTATTTGCACTGAGAATTAAACAAGTTAATTCAATAGTGCGCTCCCACTCAAATCAATATCTCTCATAATTGATTGTGAGTGATTCAAGATCCAGACTTCAATTCATCGCCATAGAATCATCATCTCATGACGGGAATTTTAATCGGTAGGCCAACATGCTGATCACATCTCTATGTGACTCCTGTTCATCTTTCGATGGGCGTGTTCCGAGCTCAGGACGATCAAGCCAGAATGTCAAGACAACCAAGTGATCTCGCTGCGAGGTCTGACCTTACCCGCTTCACACATCCCTAATCGTTCGTACCCATGTATCCATGACGCACCCCGAAAAGTTAGGTACCGTGACGGTGCTACACTTGGGAGAACACTAACTACTTGATATTTTTGTGAGAGATCACCCTAATAAAAAGCGACTACCGCGCAATCAAGAAGGGTGCATCATAAGGGATTAACATCTCAGGCAATTCATAATAGCATGATATGGTATAGCCCTTTTTGACGGAAAAGTCTTTCATTTCTTCGTCTTCGGCATTTGCGTCAGTGTTCACCTTCGCGAAGATTGCCACCACCTTGTCGATGCACCAGATAATATTGCTATCTCTATAGCTAATAAAATAAGTGCATTGCTTAAGGTTGACACGCAGGTCATTAAAGTGGCAATCATATGGCTCCAGCCATCATGCCGAATCATGACACGCAGGTCATGTTAATCAATTTACATTATATAGTCATCTCATACATAATTAAATTACTAATAGAAGGCCCATGCGTTGCAGCGGGCTGCACAAGCGACTTCTTTTTTACCGTTAAGCGCTCTTATTTTCTTCCTTTCATCATTCCTCCAACTAAAAATGTTTCTCGGAGTGATATGTGAATAGATAAATTTACAACCATACTAAAGAGCTAAAAAATATTTATCAAAGAATATTTCTACAACAAGCTAGGAACAAACATAATAGTGACTTGTCACCAAATCCCATTTATATTTCAGAACGTGATTTTCCTATGAATATGTACCTGTAAGATCTCTCTCTCCCCTTTTCTCCCTCCCTCTCTCTCTCCCTCCCACCCTCCCTTGATCTCTCCACCCTCTCTCTCCCTCTCTCTCTCTCTCAATCTCTCTTGATCTCGAGTGTGTTGCCTTCTCAAGAAGGCTCCGGCGCTCTAGCTAAATGTTTGTGTGTTGGAACTAAAAAATATACGAAGTCATCGATCAAACAATTATTTCAACTTAGAAATATGTATAAAACATGTTGACAAATGGTTTCACTCATACAACAAAGAATATCCCGTATTTTGTGTCCACAACAGTCGTCATGTCTCCTTAACCACCCCTGGCTAGCAAGAAGAAAAAGTGTCATGTTTCTCCTTTCCCTCCTTGCCCTATCTTCATTCTCATAATTTTCCTTTGCTTTAGCATGCTCTTGTCGCTTTGAAAGTCTGTCATCTCATCTTACCATTGCGAGGAAAAAATAATAATACTTTGTATAGATCATTAATTGTGAGGCAACAAAACATTACTTTCCAAAGACCACGACATGTTGCGATGCTAGACATGCCCTCTTCAGCAGGACAAAAGCAAGACAAAGATAGAGTACCAATAAAGACCACCACAAGACATGTATGTGCTATGAACAAATTGCACACACATCATATTGAGGAACCAAACGAACAAAAAAAAGAAAGATCAAATATACGGATATGTGGACAGAGCAGTCGCGTGAAGGAAAGCACGGACAAGGATTAAGCGGAGTTGTCTCCAAAGGCGGCAACAGCCATGAAACGAAATTATTAAGTTTAGAAATTAGAGATACGCAGATGAAGACTTTAGTTAATAAACAATTGGCATTCCCTCTCATGGTGATACTACACCAACAGGAAGGCATATACAATATCTTGTAGTCATGTTCTTTCTTTCAAGAGTACGCAAAATGCATACCATATTTTTATACCTTGAAGAACATTGTTATCTAAAATAAACTCATACGAACAAGATAAACCTTTTCTGACTTAAAAGATACCCCTTGTTTCCTCGACCATTGCGTATTTTTGGATGGTCCTAAATAGTCATATGAGTGCAAAGCAATAAACAATCAAGTAGTAACAGTAAAAATAAAATAAAAAGGTACCGACTACCTTGACAATAAATATCAGACCAATGTAGCTCGCCGGACTTTGTTTTTTTAAGCATGCTCAATTATGTGGCGTGTGCTTCTGTTAGCCGTACTGAAAATGAAATACATCCGGTGCTCCAACACATTCTTGTTTTTTTTTAACTTGCTCCAACACATTCCTGGTAATATGGAAGAAGCAAAATATACAAACACCATCCATGTGTTAGTCACATGTTGAACAACTACTATTATGAAATACATAAATAGCAGAAGTGGTCAAAGATGGTTTGAAAAACACCAAACAACGCACTCGTATTCATACTATAGAGTATATGTAGCTGCAAATGATGTGCATTTATAAATCACAGAAGTGTTGGCACAGGGCAGATGCAGCCGTCGACTCATCGAGAGGTTTAGGACATGAAGGAGGCAGGGGCGAGTGGTTTAGGGCATGAACAAGGTATTGCAATGCTGGCTCAAGGAGCTGATCGATTGGATGCCGGCAAGGCATGCACGTATACAACATGCACCTGCCTTGATAGATTCATACGGCTGCTGGATGCACACGTACATGATGACTCAATGGATTCTTCCCGGCTAGAAGCGCACATAAGTAACACACGCACGCGAAGTTGTTTTGTTTGAAACAAGTGTGTGCCGTTTGTGAACACTTCGATAAAGGGAGGTGCAGAAGCAAGATCTGATCATGAGGCAGGAAGAGGAAATAGTAGTTAGGGATCCTGCCGTATTGCCACTCGCCGCGGTAGGGGATCCTGCCGTATTGCCACTCGCCGCAGTAGGGGATCCTGTTGTATTTTTCATTGTCCCACGTGCTGCTCATCCGGTGAGGGGCAGGGTCAGGCCACTACGTCGTCACAGTGTGGGACATGAACATATTGGACAACGTAGACGCCGCCATACCCCTCCTCGTCTCTTTTTATCTGCAGATATATCGTAGCTCGAGGTTACATCCCAGGCACGGTACAGAGAACAAAAAAAAATCATGCTTACTGTGACGCCCCCGGCTTAATCGTGCACTAACCATATAAGCAAATGCACACGATCAGGCCTAAGAACTCACTTGAAGGAATCACAACACAACTCTAAAACATAAATAAAGTCATACAAGCTTTATATTACAAGCCAGGGCCTCGAGGCCTCGAATACATAAGCTTGATATCATACAAGTGTCAGCGGAAGCATCAGATATCTGGGTACAGACATAAAAGTAAACACAGATAGGCCTTTAAGAAGGCGGGGCAAAACAAAAGCTACGATCGAAAAGGCGCAGGCCTCCTGCCTGGGACCCTCCGATCCTACTCCTGATCGTCAGCGGTCTTCACCTAGTAGTAGGCCCCGTCGTAGCAGTAGTAATCGTCGACGAGGGCAACTGGCTCCGGGGCTCCGTCGTCTGGATGCATCATTCGGATATGGGGAAAAAGGGAAGCAAAACAACCGTGAGTACTCATCCAAATTACTTAGCAAGACTAACATCAGAACTATTCTAAGTATACAATATTTTAAAAGGAAGGCTGTATATGTGGACTTGACTGCAGAAATGCCAGAATAGAGAGGGAAAGCCTAGTCCTATCGAAGACTAGCATCTTTAGTGGTCTTGCAGCATTAGAAGAGTGCAGATTAGCATAATGTAAAGTAATAGTAGTGTTAACAACCTCATCCAGAGATCCTTCCTCGACTCCCTGCGAGAAAGCGATCCGAGAGCCTTATTCTCACATCTCATCACAAGTAACCAGTTTTAGTTGTATCGACCTGGATACAACTCCAAACGTCCGTTACCGAGGATCTGGCTATCGATAAATGTTTTCTTCCCTGCAGGAGTGCACCAACTTACCCACCACGCTCGCTTAACTCCGGCCGGACACACTTTCTGGGTCCTGCCCGGCCTCGGCTAAACAACACGCCGCAGCCCAACCTAAACTCAATAGAGAGGCCAGCACGCCGGACTAACCTATGCACCCAGGGGGCTCGCCCTGAGCGCTCCTGCGCGTTGCGAAACGCGGCCGTGAGCAGACCTAGCCCCCTTAAACAAGGACGGGCGTTCCCAGTCCAACTCGGCGCGCGCCGCTCAGTCGCTGATGTCTAGAAAGATAGGTGGATACTACGACGCAGAGTACCCATATTTATTCCCGCGTGATGGTTAGCGCTATCGGGCCAAAGGCCCACTCGGATCAAATATCCAAATCGTTTAGTGAATTTGTAGCGCGCGGTAACGAGCAGAGACTCACGAATGATGTGACCCCGTCGCCCCGTCTCGAGAACTTGCGACAAGGGCTAAGAATGCCCGGCCACGTCTCGTTGTTATCTCGCGGGCACCCTCCAGGTCAACCCGACTCCACAACATCCGCATCACATGCTCGCGTGGGTACCCCTCAGGGCCGACCCGACTTTATCCAGTGTATGTAGTATCAACGGTAATATAAAGGCATCCGTGTGTCTACCACATCAAGAAGGAATCCGAGGAATCACCCTTGATGGATTCCCACCTGAAAATCCCGTTAAGGTGAAACCGGAGGAATCACCCTCGGCGGCACTCACTTTGCGGGGCATGACATAAGCTTTGTTGGAAGGGGGAAGAGGAATCACCCTCGTTAACCCACGACTGACTAGCTATTCTACAGAGACAACATCGGAAGTGAATTCGGAGGTATCACCCTCGTCACTCGATATTAACTCTGCGGAGTCGAGTAAGTTAGGGGTGTGAGGTGAGGTGCGGTATTGTGAAGCTAAAGTGTGGCAACAGCAACAATGAAAGAGGGTCACCGATGGTTTCCATCCAACCTATACTAAGCGGTTTGGATAATAGGCATGTATCAACAGAAGTTACAAAATCAGGCTATGCAACAGTAATAGGATAAGCAGTAGCAGCAGCATGTTCTAATGCAAGCAAGAGGAAGAAGGAATAGGCGATATCGGCATGTTCAAGGGGGGTTGCTTGCCTGGTTGCTCGGCAGATGGAAAAGGAATCACCGACGGTGAAGTAGTCGATCACCAGGGCATCGTCATCGGTCTCGGGGTCTACCGAGAAGAAAGGGGGAAGAAGAAACAATATAAATACACGGCAACAAAAGCAATCATATAGCAAGGCATGGTAATACGCAGTGCAGCGGTAACCTGGAGCAACGTTAAGTGCTACAGATGGAGCGGGGATTTTAACGGGAAAGTTTTCCCGGTTCCGGACGTCTGTTAGACAGATGAACCGGAGGGGACGGTTCCATGTTTAGGTTGTTAGGGGCACCTGACAGGCATGTGGTTAGCGTATCTGGATTTGTCTCGTTTTTCTGATCAACTTTCATGTAGAAAGTTTTTAGATCCGAGCTACGGTTTATTTTATACGATATTTCAAAGTTTTTTAAACATTTCAGGAATTTCTGAAAATTGGCCAAGTCTTGAGAATTGCTTAGTTTTTTTAACATCACTTAGCTGTTTTTCAAAGGCTATAACTATCGTTCTGTCCATCCTATGGATTAGTGTCTTATACCAATATTGATCACTTTCCTGTGATCTACAAGATGGTATCAACTGCATCTCTACTAGATCCATGTACTTTGTTCATTTTCTGCTCTAAAGTTGCTATGGCAGTATATCTGTTTTTTTGTTTTTCTGTTAACAGAAAGTAGCATTTTGTGATTTTCATAGTATTTAATCCATGTATCAAATGAATTTGGTCCAAAGTGATAAAACGAAGTTTGTCAAGTGTACTATCTGCCCATATGAATTTTACTCATATTAACTTTTGTTCGTTTACTGTTTAGAGGCTGTCAAGAGGGCTAGTCAGTGTAGTAGCGGCAAAGCTAGCTACTGCTACAATAACATCCAGTTACTGTAGCAGCAGCAGTACAGGCAGAGTAGCAGCGGTGCAGCGAGCAGAGAGCAGCGGCAGCCGGAGGCGGGCGAGCCCAGAGGTGGACGCGGCCGGAGGTGGGCGCGGCCACAATCAACACACGCACACACCACACACGCACTGCACGCACGCACAACACACACACACACACAGCGCACGGTGGCCAGAGCCAGCCGGCGCTGGGAGGCAAGGGCGGCAGCGAGCGTTGGTAGCGGCGGACAGCAGCGGCAGCAGCATGCAGTACAGGAGCAGCAGCAGGGCACGGGCACGGCGCAGGCGGACAGAGGCGGGCGCAGGCAGGAGCGGCCAAGGGGGCGCAGGCGCGGTGAGCGCGGGCGGGCACGTGCGCGAGCTTACAAAGAGCTCCGTTGCGGCGGCTACGACGGCCTACGGCGATGGATTTGACGAGGGGAAAGGGGGGTCGAGAGAGGAGCTCACTGTGAGGTGGTTGGTGTGCTCGGTGAGGTCGGGGAGGCGCCGGAGGGGTTCGGGATGCGGCGCATCTGACGGCGAACGGTGCCGACCGTGGCGAGGAAAACCGGCGATGGCGACGATGTAGAGGCTCCTCGCTCTAGTCTAGCAAATGGGGACGACGAGGACGATGAGGCGGTCCTCCTGGACGCCTTCCGGTGCCACGGGTGGCTCCGGACCATGGCGACGGCGACGCGGCGGAGACGGCAGTGCTTGGGTGCGTACACATCGAGCGGGAGAGCGGGGTAGTGGGGGGTCTAGGGTTCCTGTGAGAGAGGGAGAGGGGCTGGGGTGTTCTTATCCTCTCTAGGCGTACTGTAGGGCGACACGTCGAGCATCGGCCGGTGGCGATGGCGTGCGTGCACGCAGCAGCCGACAGCTGCGGGTTGAAGATGACTGTAGCGAAAGGCTGGGCTGGCCAGCTACTGTTGCTATTGGGCCAAGTGCACAGGAGCTTGTTAGCCTTTTTCCTTTTTCAGAAAAGAAATAGCTGCTTTTGCAATTAGAGAGCTAGCAAACGATTTTGTTGATCATGAGACTTGGCACATAATTACTTGACAATAAACTGAGATGGCACAAAAAGTTTGAGGGCAATTTGATGGTGCAAGCATTTTTGGAAAACGAAAAGAGCTGAAATAATGCTGTTGGACCACTGGAATAATTTCCAGGGGCAATTTGGGGATTCCAAAAATGTTGGTTTCAACATGACAAATATTTAGGGATTATTTGCCATAGGATGAACTATTTTGATTGCATGACAGAAGAAATAAAATATTTGACATGCATTTCAAAAGGAAAAATGGCTTTGATTTTGGACAAGTGTCAGATGGCATAGTGATCATGTTGACATGGCCACTATTAGAGGGGGATTACTGTAGTGAGATGCTGGGAATGTTACAAATCTCCTCCACTACAAGAAATCTCGTCCCGAGATTTAAGTGGGGAAGTGATGGGTAACTTCGGGAGAACTGACCTTTTGCAAGGTTGATTATTTGGCGAATAACTTAGGGAATGTAGCAGAAAGAATCTCTCGATTTGAAACTTCAGAAAATATCGAGAGCAAAGTAAGAAGGGATAATAAGAAGTTTCAAGCGGATGGACATCCGATCGATACCTGAACAGAGTGTGAAAGGGGTTCAAAGCATCGGGAATGGATCATCTCTCAGAGGGTGGCTCGTGATAACACACAAAGCCAAGTGCAAAGGATACTTCGGGAACCAAGGATGCACAGGAGAGTCAGGTTCCGATCTTGTGCAACTGTGGTGAGTGTGAATCATGAGTAGGAAGAGCGATGACAACTTACACGGTCACGACAACCAGGTATGTCAGAGGATAGTCTGTTAGCTATGTCGGCGACAGCATAGATACCAAGGGCGAGGGACGAAGAGAACCGTTTTCCTGCTCGTTAAGACGAGGTGGACCAATGGGCAAAGTTCTCGTCCATCGGTGGTTACCGGAATGTCATCAACAATAGTAACAGGGTCACACCGACGGAGTTGTAGATAGAGGTGTATTCATAAGCAGGGAATTATTTCTGCTTATGTCATATAGATCACAAGAAAGGTTAAACAAACCAATGGAAAAGGAAAAGGTGATTATCTGAATTAAACAGACCAATGGAAAGGCAAATGTTTTTTACACACAAGAATTGGGAGTATATCATTCCCAAGGAAAAAGTGGAGCATGATATACATGATAGGACAGCAAGTTCAAAAGCATTTAGATAAAGGGGCGAGGGAAGAATCATGTCATTACCCATACAATGGTGTTTGGATAATAGATCAAGAAACAACTGGCAATGTGCTTCCAATGTTCTTGATGATATTCGGAATACCACAGTCTGTAGGAGATATGCCCTAGAGGCAATAATAAATGTTATTGATTATCTCCCTGTTCATAATTAGGTTTATGTTCCATGCTATAACTGCAATGATTCTCGAGTCTGCAAATAAAACGAGGCTCGGAGGAAGACTCATATGCACGTGTGGGATAATAAACGGTAAAATGTATTCCTAGTCTGGCCTCTAAGACTAGCTCAAGTGTTGCATGATGGTTCTGTTTTTCTGACCATGGGCATGTCTATGCCAGCAACTTTGAGGGCACAGTGTTAGAAGAACATTTGTGTTGAATCGACCCGATTGATGTTATGCTATGAGATTCTTTCGTGACAAGTTAATGGTTAATAACACAGAGATGTTTAACGTTTGCATGATTCCTCAGACCATGAGAGTATCGAGTTTCTTCATGCTTGATTCATGAACTTTGGGGTTTGTTAAACATCATCCGTAACTGGATGGCTATTACGGCGGCTTACAGGTTCATGGGAAAGTATGTTAAGTAACTTGATAGCTCAAGATTGGGATTTGCTCCTCCGACGATGGAGAGATATCTCTGGGCCCTCTCGGTGTTACGGTATCCATCATCGTCTGGCCAGACACTTTGTGATTTGATCACGGGGATGCCGGAACACGGTAACGAGAAAAGAGAACAATACCGGTAACGAGGTAACTAGCATAGTGGACAAGTTGTTGATCCACGGGAATGCCATCATGTCTCACCTCGGGTATTTGTAACATATCGCGAAGCAACAGGAATAGCACACGGCAACTGGAGGTTCACTCGAATATTCATTCGTGTGGGTATAGGGGTCAATATGGGTGTCCACGGCTCCGATGTTGATCATTGATCGGAAGGGGTTCCGGGTCATGTCTATACTTCACCGAACCTATAGGGTCACACGCTTAAGGGTCATCTATCTGCTGAATACTAGACAGGGAGTGTGAGAGAAAGTTTTCGGAAAAAGTTTTCCGGAGACAGCGGAAAAGTTCCGACGAGAGAGGTCACCGGATGAGTTCCGGTGATACTGAAAAGTTGTTTCAGAGGATACCATAAAGTCAAATTGGTTTCGGGACATGCCTGATAATTCTTGGAGGGTGCCAGAATCATTCTGGAAACTTTCTGGAATTTTCGGAGATGAAAACCAGAAATGTTCCGGAGCTGCCGAAACCGCTTCAGATGCTTTTCGCAGATGAAATCACTAAACTGGAATTGTTCCAGAATGCGTTGAAAATTATTTTATTGGGTACTGGAAATGTTCTAAGCCCACATAAATATTTTCAGTTCGAACGGACGCTGAAAAATGTCGTCGTGAATAGTGAAAGTGCTTTTTGGGATTTTTTATGGAAAGCACCTTTTGGGAAATTTCCCAAAAGGCTTCTAGAAGCCTTGGGCACTAAGGAAGCCCCCTTGGGGGGCCCCCCCCAAGGGGTGGCCGGCCATGGAGGGTGGAGCTCCATGGAGCTCCACATGGCACTCCTTTTTGCTTTATTCTTTATGTAAATGACATAAAGTGGGGGTACTTTTGGTATTTGTGAATGCCAACTTTACCCCTTGGCTTTCCTATAAATAGAGGAGAGTGGGCTGCCCACAAACTTCATCCCTTCTCACATACTAGTGCCATGCAATGATCTGGCTTCTCTCTCCCTCCCACGAAAAGAGTTTCGTAGAGCCGAAAGGCTGTCTGGGTTCCGGTGGGAACTAGTTCTGGACGGCGAAGCCCTGCCGAATAGATGACACCGTATGTGTGCAACTCTGTAGAGAGGTCGTAGTTTCGATCTTAGTGCCCGAGGGGCTGTTCGTGAGTGCCTCCCGAAGGGCTGTCCAAGTGACGGTCCAAGTTCTGTGAGTTCTCCCGAAGGGCTGTCCGAGTGACCGTTCGAGTTTCGAAGGTCCTCCTGAAGGGCTGTCCGCGACACCGTCCGGGGGACTGTTCGACCGCCTCCCGGAGGGCTGTCCGAAGGGAAGACGAGGGTATACATCCTCGCGGTTGGGAGGTTGTAAATCCTAGCTGCGGGGATCTGCACCGCCGATCATCATCGACTCTACTTCCGCTGCGCTACGAGTCGGTAACGAAATGATCAAACCTTGTATGCAGTCTCCATAGTGGTCCTGGGCTGGTGTGTAGGTCGGAAAATTTTTGTTTTCTGCTGCGTTACCCTACAGTGGCATCATGAGCCGTGCTATGCGTAGATGCAGGTTGCGATCTAGAATACATGGAGATGTATGGGTGTTGCACAAAATAATTAGGTAGTAGATGAGTTCTATTACTAAAAATTATTTGTGCGGGTAGCAGATGAAATCTGTTACCCGATGTTCTTGTTGCTTCCCTGGAATGCGCATATTTCTAATCTTGATAATAGCATGGTGGAGTTTCAATGTTCTGGCAATCTGCGATCCTGATTGATCAACGAAGTGCTAACAGTTCATTGAATTCCACCGTAGTTAAAAAGAAAGATGAAATTTCGCAGACGAAAGGGCAATGCAGATATGATCTGCACGGGGGTCATGCGTATGACGAAGTTTAGTATGGGGCTCGAGATTTTATTATCTCGGTTTTCATACACCCTGGAAAGTTAATCTAGCGACTTGAATTATCATACTTGATGATGGACGTTGGTAGCTTCGGTTTGTTTCGAAACCTTAGAAGCCACTTAAAACATGTTTTTGCATGAACCGATTAGAGGCGTCTAACTTGGTTTTGCAGGAGGGTTTGCATGTGCATATGATGTGGTATAGCAGTGCTCATAATAATTTGATTATGTATGAGATGTCTATATGATGTAAAATTAACATGACCTGCGTGTCATGATTCGGCATGATGGCTGGAGCCATATGATTGCACTTTAATGACCTGCGTGTCAACCTTAAGTATTGCATTTATTTTATCTGCTATGGAGATAGCAATAATATCTGGTGCATCGACAAGGTGGTGGCAATCTTTGCGAAGGTGAACACCGACGTGAATGCCGAAGACGAAGAAATACAAGACTTCTCCGTCAGAAAGGGCTATACCATATCATGCTAATTATGAATTAACTGAGATGTTTATCCCTTATGATGCACCCTTCTTGATTGCGCGGTAGTCTCTTTTATTAGGGTGATCTCTCACAAAAATATCAAGTAGTTAGTGTTCTCCAAAGTGTAGCACCGTCACGACACCTAACTTTTCGGGGTATCACATGCTACCATGGGTACGAACGATTAGGGATGTGTGAGGCGGGTGAGTTGAGACCTCGCAGCGAGATCACTTGGTTGTCTTGAAGTTCAGGCATGAAAGTCATGAGCTCGGAACACACGCATCGAAAGATGAACAAGAGTCACATAGAGATGTGATTGGCAAGTTTGCCTACCGATTGAGATTTTCGTCATCAGTGATGCTACCATCAATGGCGTTGAATTGAAATGCGGATCTTGAATCACTCACAATCAATTATGAGAGATATTGATTTGAGTGGGAGCGCACTGTAGAATTATCTTGTTTAATTCTCAGTGCAATTAATTGTGAACACTGTCTAAGTGTTATATGCATAATAGTTGTAGAATAATGGCTCGCGTTTCCAACTTCCCTATTAATATTGAATAGCTGTTAAATATCTGGTTAAAACTTTACGGTTGGTAACGTAATGTGAGGATTGTCCTCAAAAGTGCTGAGAAGGACTTTGTCCTATCGCATACTTTCGGTATTCTCTCGCTTATGCTATGGATCATGTGACTCACGTCCTTCGACCCAAAAGCTAGAATTCCGTTTTCAGTCAAGTGCAATATGTTTACTTCCATGAGACCCGAACTTCAACAGTTTGGATAGTTATGTGATATTCATGGAATCTGAAAATCATTTTCAGAGACAGACAAAGGCTGAAAGATATGAGATATCCAAAGCAATGTTTGTTAGCAAAATATTAGTAAAGGAGTTTACTATGCATTAGACTGATAAGAGAGGGATCCAGAAGAACGCGTGTCATATGATGAAAGGTGAATAAAACAACAACTTAAAGAAAAAGGAAGTGTCCGAAGGGTGTTAGTGTGACTTACACACCTAGGAAGTCCGGGGCTAACGCCACTCTTAAGTTGGGTGCTTCTTTTGAGAGTAGGAGAAATACTGAAAGTTAAACTGTTAGAAGTATAAAGGCAATAAGAAAGAAGACTGGAATATCCAGCTCATGTATGAATGTCATACAAGTTTTTGATGTATAGAAGGCTGGTCAAAGATATAGTTCTTGGGAATTATGGTTAAATATGTTAATCACTAATTCTTGGGTATTGTGAGACAATCACAAAGATACCCGCTCGATTGCATTCTGTTGCTACTCGATGTAAGAACTACTATGGCCTGAAAGACTAGCCAGGGATGAGGCTTAGGTATACATAGGGAACATAGTAAATGTTACTATACCTTCCATCGGTGTATTACTATCTATATTTATTTTCATAATTCATTTAGAGTTTTAAACTCTAGCCCATTGCATAAGGTATCTTGCAAGAAGGTTGTTCATAAGAGAACTTTTTATGTTCGAAGTTATGAATAACATAAGGGCCATACTTTCATTGAGAATGAGATGTATGTTATGAATAATGATATTAATATATTACCTCTGGATTTACTTTCATAATTCATTTTAGAGTTTTACACTCTAGCCCCTTGCACAATGTTGTTGCGAAAGGGTTGTTCATAAAAGAACAATTGTTGTTCAGTGTTATGAATAACATTTAGAGCCATGCTTCCATCCAGATGGGATGTATGTTATGAGTATTGATAGTAATATGATACATCCATAACACTGACGCTAAATGTCGCAAGACTAAGAGAATACCACACAAGTGTGGCACTACATTTGGTCACATTGGAGAAACCCGCATGGATAAATTCCATTATGATGGATTTTTGAAGTCCTTTGATTTTTAATCATCTGACACTTGCAACTTTCCTCCGAAAAGTGAAGTGACTGAAATACCGTTCACAGGCCATAAGGAACGGACAACAAACTTATTGGTGATCATACATTTGATGGGTGTAGTCCAATAAATGTTGTTAGTAGTGGATTTATCTATCTTCAGAAATGACTCAAGTAGATATGTGGATATTTACTTGATGAGACGTAAGTCTGGATCTTTTGAATTCATTCGAAAGGTTTTCAAAAATGAAGTAGATGGTTATTGTAACAAGAAAATTATGTTTCTACAATTCGATTGCAGAAAGGAATATTTGAGTTATAAGTTTAGCGAATGTCTGATGAGTTGTGAAAGTAGTTTCATAACTTACACCTCCCGGAACACCATTGCATGTGGAAAGTCCGTGAAGATGTCATCAAACCATTTATGACATGGTAAGATCAAAGATGACATATATAAATTTGCCATTATCCCTTTTAAAGAGTGATGCTTTAGAGACTACGGCTTTTACACTGAAAAGAGCTCCATCAGGCCTGTTGAAATGACGCCATGGTATGGTACGCCCAACCATGTTATATCTTTTCTTAAACATTTGGAATATGGGGCTTGTGTAAAAGGTTACAAACCTAATCCAAATCAGACAAGTGCTACTTTGTAGGTTATCCCAAGCAATTGGGTATTCCTCCCTCACTATACCGAGGCAAATAGGTTTGCCACAAAGAACGGTATGCTTTTTGAAGAAAATGGTTCTTTCAAAAAGGTGAGTGGGAGAATAATGCAAGTCGACGAGATAACCAGTATCTCTATCATCAGGTCAAAGGAAAGAGACCTTGGAAGTAATTCCAGAGTTTCCTACTACGACTGATACGGAAGTCTCTACAATAAAATGTACGGACTTCGGTCGAACTTGCAGCTGAACCACGTAGGCAAGGCTCGTGCAAACCTCTCAGGTGCGCAGACGAGACATTGTTGTTAGACAACAGTATACCTACGATACACAAGGAAGCGTTAATGGGCCCTAACTCCGGAATTGGCTAAATGCCAATACAATCCGAGATAGTTTCCATATAAATGTTTCAAGATTAAAATCTTGATACACCTTTCGAAAGACTTAGAGTCTAACGAATTTTATGGAACTTAAAACTGATACGGATAAAAATGTTTTATCCATAAAGCTTGACTTGTTGAAATAACAAGTTCAAGGAGTTGACTACGATGAGGTTGTTTCACCGTAGCGTTGCTTAAAGTCGGTTCGGGTTGAACTAGCAATTAATACATATTTCAGTCATGAGATATGAAACATGGATGACAATAGGATTTCCATATGATGGAAATAAAACCAAGGACTTGCATGTGTTACAGTCCAAGGTATTTTGTCAGTCCAGAGGATGCTAGTAAGTATGCAAACTTCAGAGTTCCAGCGATGGATAGAAGAGAGCAAAATGGAGTTGGAATCTTCGTGTTTTGATGAAATGGTTAAAAGGGTTTTGACTTCATCAATGGGTAACGAAGATGCTTGTGATTCAAGAAAGTAAGTGGGAGCATAATAATATTTCAAGAAACATTGTGTGCTTGACACATTGTTAATTGGAAATAATTTTCTTGACACGAATTAGGACTTCATTTAAAAATAGTTTTTTGATGAAGTGCTTGGGCTAAATAGCCTTTATATTAGGCATGATGATCTATGGAGATAGATTTACCTAATGGGGCTGAGCAAAGATACATATCGACAAAATGCTAAAACCTTTTAGCATTAAAAACGTCAAGGAGTGATTCTTGTCGAAGTCACATGGAAAGAGTTTTTGCAAGACTCAGTGTCCCAAAACACTGATGAGCAATATACATGATGGAGATTCCACACACTCTTGTGTTTGGATTAATCATGTATTCCATGGTATGTAAAACAACCAGATATGTCCAATACTCCAAAGATGTTGCGAGTATGGATACCAAAGTGATCAAAGTACTGATCATGGGACAACAGTGAAAGATGTCATTGAGTACTAGAGTAGTACTGATGACATGTTTTCTCGCAAGAAGAGATTATGAAGTGCTCGTTGTAAGTAATTACATCGATACAGTCTTCATCAGTGCTCCATGCGATTTTCGATTAAAGTTAAGGGTTTTGTGCAATACACAATATGGTGGCACGGTAGTTGGAAATTGTTCCAAACAAGTTACTGTGGCAAATTCTATAACAGAGGCAAAGTATGTTGCCGCTTTTATAGCGACAAAGAAGATGTTGAATCATATAGTTCATTCATAAACTTAGTATTGTTCCAAGATGGCTTTTGTCAATGGGACACTACTGCAAGTAGTTGCTCCATAACTCAGTCTGAGGAATCCAGGTTCGACCTGTGATTCGCATACATACCAAGCCAAGTCCACACAAAATATGACTTTTTGTGAAAGCGTGAAAACGCGAGGATATGCAAAGATACACACGGAGCTGAAGTCGTCAGATCCGTTGGACATTCAGGCTATACCACAAGCGAAGCATATTTACACCGGTGTGCCACAGGTGTAAAGTGCATTAGCATTAACTAGATTATTGACTCTAGTGCAAGTGGGAGTCTGTAGGAGATATGCCCTAGAGGCAATAATAAATGTTATTGATTATCTCCCTGTTCATAATTAGGTTTATGTTCCATGCTATAACTGCAATGATTCTCGAGTCTGCAAATAAAACGAGGCTCGGAGGAAGACTCATATGCACAGTGTTAGAAGAACATTTCTGTTGAATCGACCCGATTGATGTTATGCTATGAGATTCTTTCGTCACAAGTTAATGGTTAATAACACAGAGATGGTTAACGTTTGCATGATTCCTTAGACCATGAGAGTATCGAGTTTCTTCATGCTTGATTCATGAACTTTGGGGTTTGTTAAACGTCATCCGTAACTAGATGGCTATTACGGCGGCTTACAGGTTCATGGGAAAGTATGTTAAGTAACTTGATAGCTCAAGATTGGGATTTGCTCCTCCGACGATGGAGAGATATCTCTGGGCCCTCTCGGTGTTACGGTATCCATCATCGTCTGGCCAGACACTTTGTGATTTGATCACGGGGATGCCGGAACACGGTAACGAGAAAAGAGAACAATACCGGTAACGAGGTAACTAGCATAGTGGACAAGTTGTTGATCCACGGGAATGCCATCATGTCTCACCTCGGGTATTTGTAACATATCGCGAAGCAACAGGAATAGCACACGGCAACTGGAGGTTCACTCGAATATTCATTCGTGTGGGTATAGGGGTCAATATGGGTGTCCACGGCTCCGATGTTGATCATTGATCGGAAGGGGTTCCGGGTCATGTCTATACTTCATCGAACCTATAGGGTCACATGCTTAAGGGTCAACTATCTGCTGAATACTAGACAGGGAGTCTGAGAGAAAGTTTTCAGAAAAAGTTTTCCGGAGACAGCGGAAAAGTTCCGACGAGAGAGGTCACCGGATGAGTTCCGGTGATACTGAAAAGTTGTTTCAGAGGATACCATAAAGTCAAATTGGTTTCGGGACATGCCTGATAATTCTTGGAGGGTGCCAGAATCATTCTGGAAACTTTCTGGAATTTTCGGAGATGAAAACCGGAAATGTTCCGGAGCTGCCGAAGCCGCTTCAGATGCTTTTCGCAGATGAAATCACTAAACTGGAATTGTTCCAGAACGCGTTGAAAATTATTTTAGTGGGTACTGGAAATGTTCTAAGCCCACATAAATATTTTCAGTTCGAACGGACGCTGAAAAATGTCGTCGTGAATAGTGAAAGTGCTTTTTGGTATTTTTTATGGAAAGCACCTTTTGGGAAATTTCCCAAAAGGCTTCTAGAAGCCTTGGGCACTAAGGAAGCCCCCTTGGGGGGGCCCCCCAAGGGGTGGCCGGCCATGGAGGGTGGAGCTCCATGGAGCTCCACATGGCACTCCTTTTTGCTTTATTCTTTATGTAAATGACATAAAGTGGGGGTACTTTTGGTATTTGTGAATGCCAACTTTACCCCTTGGCTTTCCTATAAATAGAGGAGAGTGGGCTGCCCACAAACTTCATCCCTTCTCACATACTAGTGCCATGCAATGATCTGGCTTCTCTCTCCCTCCCACGAAAAGAGTTTCGTAGAGCCGAAAGGCTGTCTGGGTTCCGGTGGGAACTAGTTCTGGACGGCGAAGCCCTGCCGGATAGATGACACCGTATGTGTGCAACTCTGTAGAGAGGTCGTAGTTTCGATCTTAGTGCCCGAGGGGCTGTTCGTGAGTGCCTCCCGAAGGGCTGTCCAAGTGACGGTCCAAGTTCTGTGAGTCCTCCCGAAGGGCTGTCCGAGTGACCGTTCGAGTTTCGAAGGTCCTCCCGAAGGGCTGTCCGCGACACCGTCTGGGGGACTGTTCGACCGCCTCCCGGAGGGCTGTCCGAAGGGAAGACGAGAGTATACATCCTTGCGGTTGGGAGGTTGTAAATCCTAGCTGCGGGGATCTGCACCGCCGATCATCATCGACTCTACTTCCGATGCGCTACGAGTCGGTAACGAAATGATCAAACCTTGTATGCAGTCTCCATAGTGGTCCTGGGCTGGTGCGTAGGTCGGAAATTTTTTGTTTTCTGCTGTGTTACCCTACACAGTCATGCTTCGAGGTAGCATTGGTATGGTGTTTCAAGTAAAAGGTTGGATCTGAGAAGCACAAGAGATTCAAAGGAACAATTACAAGAATAGCAGAGAACTCAATGTCAGAGCAAAACATGATCAAGTCTGTGTTGGCAGGAAGTCAAGGATGGTGTCGATGATAAGACAAATCATCGAGGGACAAGGATGCTATTTGTCACCATGAATTCGATTGGTATCCTAGAGCAAGTCAGAATATTGATGGTGATCACGACCAATTTTGTCGGGAGGCTCTATGAAGATGCCATCGAGCAGCGACGATATCAAGCAAAAGAAATGATGAAGCAAAAGGCTATTAGAAGCACGGATACGACACAAGCTCGAAATCAAGCTTGTTGTTCGAGATGGAATGATAAGATGAGGGAGATCGATGTAAGCTTAGCTCATCGTCGAAAAATGTGCTCCGGGAAAAAGGACCGGGTAGCACAGTTAAAAATCGGTATGATAATGATATAGCCGATCAGGCTAGGAATGATGTGATGGAGTATCATTCCAATAAGAAATCAACAGAGGTAGTGCAATGACACAATACCCTTAAGGTAACATGAGGCATGCATTGAAGATAGATCAGGATAGAGGTTGGACAGGCGAATTGATCTGCAGAAGACAAGTATTATAACTTGTCCAGGAAATGGAATCAAAGGAGAACAATCATGGTCGGAGCCACGGTTGCAAAGGACCAAGTATAGATACAAAATGAACTTATACCAAGGGGGAATTATTTTTTCGAGTAGCTTCCATGATAAGCTCTGCATCGGGTCCATGGGCATGAACACAAAGGTTCAAGGTCGACTCCCACTTCTTCAATGCATAACCTTTCATTCACTTCTCGTCTTCGAAGAAGTTGTAGAGTTGAAAATTTATCCGAGGGAACGCGAGTAGATATAACACGCATAACTTTCGGTTCACACAGGTTAGGGAAGGCATAAGTTCAACCCATCGGGGCATCTTAGGAACCTATACCACAAACTTCAGGAATAAAATAATCACAAGCTCGAAAGTAAGCAGAGGATACAATTTGCCGAAGGCATTATGTATCATGGGAAGAACTCTCGAGGTTTTAGAATATGATGGACACTGTCGGATATATTCCAACAAAAGATCAGGTGGTCGGCAAAGGATCTAAGGTGAGTATCGGTACTCAACCAAAAGAAGGAAATAATGCAAAGGCATCGAATTATAGAAATATCTGGATAATTTCAAGGCTTAATTACAAAGGAATTATAATTTTCCAATTCGAGGATCAGAAGCAGAGGCTCTGATCAAAAGATAAGTATGTTGAATAGATATAGATCAACAATCAACCAATGTTTGATTTGCCGAGAACCAGCTCATCTCCGGAGTGACGTCTGAGCCGGAAAGATAATTTATAAGGATCAACCGATGAATGCGTGCTTCCGCACACATTGAATCAATGGACCCAAGATGATAAAGACAAAGTACGTCAATTAAAACAGCTAGGCATATGGCATTAACCATAATGCAAGCAGACAAGTATTTGCAGGACAATAGTGGGTAGAGGATTTCGAAAAATCGATAGACAATGAAAAGTATTTTGCGAAACACCTGAACAACTGGGGATGAACGGATCCCCGGCAAATGCGAGGAATTATCCACAGTGCGAAAGAAGATGCACGGTAGTAGGCTCAAAGGATTCCCAGATTAACGAGGAGTATTTCGGGGTATCTCTTACATAAAGGAGTAGCTGGGAATGAAGATACAAACGGCAAAGATGTGTAGTTGTTCATGGAGATCACCGGTAGTAGGGAACTTGCAAAAGCGGTGGGCATAATGGTCTCGGGAAACTCTGAGGAGTAACTTCGGAGTCTTCTGATGATGACACGCCATCATCTGGATTGAGGGGGCTCTCTGGGAGAAAGCGGTTACGAGAACCTAGAGTTAGCAAAGTCATTTAACCCGAAAAGAAGAGAGGTCAGAATCCCAGAGTATAGACGAGGAATAAAAGATCCTATTACCACCCAATTGGCGATGTGGGGCCGTAAGGCACACAGCCAGGTTAGTAAAGCAGTTTTCAAGTACTAGACTCAACTTTGGCCAAGGAGTTGGAAAGGGGGTTCCTATAGGCAGTCGGCTCTGATACCAACTTGTGACGCCCCCGACTTAATCGTGCACTAACCATACACGCAAATGCACACGATCAGGCATAAGGACTCACTTGAAGGAATCACAACACAACTCTAAAACATAAACAAAGTCATACAAGCATTATATTACAAGCCAGGGCCTCAAGGGCTCGAATACATAAGCTTGATATCATACAAGAGTCAGCGGAAGCATCAGATGTCTTGGTACAGACATAAAAGTAAACACAGATAGGCCTTTAAGAAGGCGGGGCAAAACAAAAGCTACGATCGAAAAGGCGCAGGCCTCCTGCCTGGGACCCTCCGGTCCTACTCCTGGTCGTCAGTGGTCTTCACCTAGTAGTAGGCCCCGTCGTAGCAGTAGTAATCGTCGACGGGGGCAGCTGGCTCCGTCGTCTGGATGCATCATTCGGGTATGGGGAAAAAGGGAAGCAAAGCAACCGTGAGTACTCATCCAAAGTACTCAGCAAGACTTACATCAGAACTATTCTAAGTATGCAATATTTTAAAAGGAAGGCTGTATATGTGGACTTGACTGCAGAAATGCCAGAATAGAGAGGGAAAGCCTAGTCCTATCGAAGACTAGCATCTTCAGTGGTCTTGCAGCATTAGAAGAGTGCAGATTAGCATAATGTAAAGTAGTAGTAGTGTTAACAACCTCGCCCAGAGATCCTTCCTCGACTCCCTGCGAGAAAGCGATCCCAGAGCCTTATTCTCACATCTCATCACAAGTAACCAGTTTTAGTTGTATCGACCTGGATACAACTCCGAGCGTCCGTTACCGAGGATCCGGCTATCGATAGATGTTTTCTTCCCTGCAGGGGTGCACCAAATTACCCACCACGCTCGCTTAACTTCGGTCGGACACACTTTCTGGGTCCTGCCCGGCCTCGACTAAACAACACGCCGCAGCCCAACCTAAACTCAATAGAGAGGCCAGCACGCCGGACTAACCTATGCGCCCAGGGGGCTGGGCCCCTTGCCCTGAGTGCTCCTGCGCGTTGCGAAACGCGGCCGTGAGCAGACCTAGCCCCCTTAAACAAGGACGGGCGTTCCCAGTCGAACTCGGCGCGCGCCGCTCAGTTGCTGACGTCTAGAAAGATAGGCGGATACTACGACGCAGAGTACCCATATTTATTCCCGCGTGATGGTTAGCGCTATCGGGCCAAAGGCCCACTCGGATCAAATATCCAAATCGTTTAGTGAATTTGTAGCGCGCGGTAACGAGCAGAGACTCACGAATGATGTGACCCCGTCGCCCCGTCTCGAGAACTTGCGACAAGGGCTAAGAATGCCCGGCCAAGTCTCGTAGTTATCTCGCGGGCACCCTCCAGGTCAACCCGACTCCACAACATCTGCATCACATGCTCGCGCGGGTACCCCTCAGGGCCGACCCGACTTTATCCAGTGTATGTAGTATCAACGGTAATATAAAGGCATCCGTGTGTCTACCACATCAAGAAGGAATCCGAGGAATCACCCTTGATGGATTCCCACCTGAAAATCTCGTTAAGGTGAAACCGGAGGAATCACCCTCGGCGGCACTCACTTTGCGGGGCACGACATAAGCTTTGTCGGAAGTGGGAAGAGGAATCACCCTCGTTAACCCACGACTGACTAGCTATTCTACAGAGACAACATCGGAAGTGAGTTCGGAGGTATCACCCTCGTCACTCGATATTAACTCTGCGGAGTCGAGTAAGTTAGGGGTGTGAGGTGAGGTGCGGTATTCTGAAGCTAAAGTGGGGCAACAGCAACAATGAAAGAGGGTCACCGATGGTTTCCATCCAACCTATACTAAGCAGTTTGGATAATAGGCATGTATCAACAGAAGTTACAAAATCAGGCTATGCAACAGTAATAGGATAAGCAGTAGCAGCAGCATATTCTAATGCAAGCAAGAGGAAGAAGGAATAGGCGATATCGGCATGTTCAAGGGGGGTTGCTTGCCTGGTTGCTCGGCAGATGGAAAAGGAATCACCGACGGTGAAGTAGTCGATCACTAGGGCATCATCATCGGTCTCGGGGTCTACCGGGAAGAAAGGGGGAAGAAGAAACAATATAAATACATGGCAACAAAAGCAATCACATAGCAAGGCATGGTAATACGCAGTGCAACGGTAACCTGGAACAACGTTAAGTGCTACAGATGGAGCGGGGATTTTAACGTTTAAGTTTTCCCGGTTCCGAACGTTTGTCAGACAGATGAACCGGAGGGGACGGTTCCATGTTCAGGTAGTTAGGGGCACCTGACAGGCATGTGGTTAGCGTATCTGGATTTGTCTCGTTTTTCTGATCAACTTTCATGTAGAAAGTTTTTCGAGCCGAGCTACGATTTATTTTATACGATTTTTCAAAGTTTTTTTAACATTTCTGGAATTTCTGAAAATTGGCTAAGTCTGAGAATTGCTTAGTTTTTTTAACATCACTTAGCTGTTTTCCAAAGGCTATAACTATCGTTCTGTCCATCCTATGGATTAGTTCCTTATACCAATATTGATCACTTTCCTGTGATCTACAAGATGGTATCAACTGCATCTCTGCTAGATCCATGTACTTTGTTCATTTTCTGCTCTAAAATTGCTATGGCAGTATATCTGTTTTTTTGTTTTTCTGTTAACAGAAAGTAGCATTTTGTGATTTTCATAGTATTTAATCCATACATCAAATGAATTTGGTCCAAAGTGATAAAACGAAGTTTGTCAAGTGTACTATCTACCCATATGAATTTTACTCATATTAACTTTTGTTAGTTTACTGTTTAGAGGCTGTCAAGTGGGCTAGTCAGTGTAGCAGCGGCAAAGCTAGCTACTGCTACAGTATAATTCAGTTACTGTAGCAGCAGCAGTACAGGTAGAGTAGCAGCGAGCAGAGAGCAGCGGCAGCCGGAGGCGGGCGAGGCCAGAGGTGGACACGGCCGGAGGTGGGCACGGCCACACTAAAACACAAGCACACACCACACACGCACGCACAACACACACACACAGCGCACGGTGGCCAGAGCAAGCCGGCGCTGGGAGGCAAGGGCGGCAGCGAGCGGTGGGAGCGGCGGACAGTAGCGGCAGCAGCATGCAATACAGGAGCAGCTGCAGGGCACGGGCGCGGCGCAGGCGGACAGAGGCGGGCGCAGGCAGGAGCGGCCAAGGGGGCGCGGGCGGGCACGTGCGCGAGCTTACAGAGAGCTCCGATGCGGCGGCTACGACGGCCTACAGCGACGGATTCGACGAGGGGAAAGGGGGGTCGAGAGAGGAGCTCACTATGAGGTGGTTGGTGTGCTCGGTGAGGTCGGGGAGGCGCCGGAGGGGTTCGGGATGCGGCGCATCTGACGGCGAACGGTGGCGACCGTGGCGAGGAAAACCGGCGATGGCGACGATGCAGATGCTCCTCGCTCCAGTCCAGCACATGGGGACGACGAGGACGATGAGGCGGTCCTCCTGGACGTCTT
The DNA here is from genome assembly GCA_011799875.1 of Thinopyrum elongatum. Classification (NCBI taxonomy): domain Eukaryota; kingdom Viridiplantae; phylum Streptophyta; class Magnoliopsida; order Poales; family Poaceae; genus Thinopyrum; species Thinopyrum elongatum. The sequence continues at coordinate 16,411,151 of CM022297.1, read as the reverse complement.
CCGGTGGCACGGGTGGCTCCGGACCATGGCGACGGTGATGCGGCGGAGACGGCAGTGCTTCGGCGCGTACACATCGAGCGGGAGAGCGGGGTAGTGGGGGGTCTAGGGTTCCTGTGAGACAGGGAGAGGGGCTGGGGTGTTCTTATCCTCTCTAGGCGTACTGTAGGGCGACGCGTCGAGCATCGGCCGGTGGCGATGGCGTGCGTGCACGCAACAGCCGACAGCTGCGGGTTGAAGATGACTGTAGCGAAAGGCTGGGCTGGCCAGCTACTGTTGCTATTGGGCCAAGTGCACAGGAGCTTGTTAGCCTTTTTCCTTTTTCAGAAAAGAAATAGCTACTGTTGCTATTGGGCCAAGTGCACATGAGCTTGTTAGCCTTTTTCCTTTTTCAGAAAAGAAATAGCTGCTTTTGCAATTAGGGAGCTAGCAAACGATTTTGTTGATCATGAGACTTGGCACATAATTACTTGACAATAAACTGAGATGGCACAAAAAGTTTGAGGGCAATTTGAATGGTGCAAGCATTTTTGGAAAATGAAAAGAGCTGAAATAATGCTGTTGGACCACTGGAATAATTTCTAGGGGCAATTTGGGGATTCCAAAAATGTTGGTTTCAACATGAAAAATATTTAGGGATTATTTGTCATAGGATGAACTATTTTGATTGCATGACAGAAGAAATAAAATATTTGACATGCATTTCAAAAGGAAAAATGGCTTGATTTTGGACAAGTGTCAGATGGCATAGTGATCATGATGACATGATCACTATTAGAGGGAGATTACTGTAGTGAGATACTGGGAATGTTACACTTACGCTCCAGGGGCCTCACCCAGTCGTTGCTCGTCGCGGCACAGTCCAATCGGAGAAGAGGCCTTTGGGCAGGGGAAGCGCTCAAGGCCGGCAACGGCTGCTTGGCGGGTGACAAAAGTGGCACAACTTGAGTTCGCCGGAGACGGCGTGACGGGATGCAACGGGAGGGGTGGTTCTGACGGACACAGGAAGGCGGTGCTCATTTTTTTCCCTATCTTTCTCTCTCAGCGGAAGTTTCTCTCTGGTGTTCATCGTCCGAATTGAATCCGATCAAACTGACGAGTACCGAGAAAACTATGGGAAAGACATATAAAATTATATCCGTGGCTAGGAGAGGATTGCATCCCGATTTTTCACGGGAAACACGTGTTAATAGGAAGTGTCACGATTTTCTTCGGAGAGATATGCATGGAAGGAAAGATGGATTGCGTCCTGATTCTTTGGATGGAAAAAACAGAAAAACTGGAAATGGGGAGGACTTCGTTCGATGGAGGGGCTGCGTACCAATGACAAATACATAATGATTGTCATTTTTTTTGAGGGAAAAATGATTGTCATTTAATAATAGAGATTTGATTGTTAGAAAAAGCAGGGTTCGATGCGTTAGCAAAGTTAAGATTTGGAATTGAATGCCACGAAATTGGATTTCATTGTTTGGTAACGTGATATCGGTTCCTGCCCGTTTGTAACGTGTCTGGTTAGGAAAGTTTTTATTGGGAGGTGAAAAAACCAACGTGATGGGGCGGTGGTGGGAGGTGAGGCGAAATAAAGCCAGACGAAAATAAACCAGTGAGGAGAAGCTACCAAGTGAGACTTTAGGAGTTGAGATTATGAGCACTGCTATACCACATCACATGCACATGCAAACCATCCTGCAAAACCAAGTTAGACGCCTCTAATCGGTCCAGCAAAAACTTGTTTTACGTGGTTTCTAAGGTTTCGAAACAAACCGAAGCTACCAACGTTTATCATCAAGCATGATAATTCAAGTCGCTAGATTAACATTGCGGGGTGTATGAAACATGAGATAATAAAATCTCGAGCCCCATACTGAACTTCGTCATACGCATGACCCCCGTTTAGATCATATCTGCATTGCTCTTTCGTCTACGAAATTTCATCTTTCTTTTTAACTTCGGTGGAATTCAATGAACTGTTAGCACTTCGTTGATCAATCAGGATCGCGGATTGCCAGAACATTGAAACTCCACCATGCTGTTATCAAGATCAGAAATATGCAAATTTCAGGGAAGCAACAAGAACATCGGGTAACAGATTTCATCTGCTACCCGCACAAATAATTTTCAGTAATAGAACTCATCTACTACCTAATTATATTGTGCAACACCCATACATCTCTATGTATTCTAAATCGCAACCTGCATCTACGCATAGCACGGCTCATGATGCCACTGTAAGGTAACGCAGCAGAAAACAAAAATTTTCTGACCTACGCACCAGCCCAGGACCACTATGGAGACTGCATACAAGGTTTGATTATTTTCGTTACCGACTCGTAGCGCAGCGGAAGTAGAGTCGATGACGATCGGTGGTGCAGATCCCCGCAGCTAGGATTTACAACCTCCCAACCACGAGGATGTATACCCTCATCTGCCCCTCGGACAGCCCTCCGGGAGGCGGTCGGACAGTCCCCCGGACGGTGTCACGGACAGCCCTTCGGGAGGACCTTCTAAACTCGGACGGTCAGTCGGACAGCCCTTCAGGAGGATCCTCAAAACTCGTACGGTCACTCGGACAGCCCTTCGGAAGGCACTCTCGAACTAAGGCCGAAACTACGATCTCTCTACAGAGTTGCACACATACGGTGTCATCTATCCGGCAGGGTTTCGCCGTCCAGAACTAGTTCCTATCGGAACCCAGACAGCCTTTCGGCTCTACGAAACTCTTTTCATAGAAGGGAGAGAGAAAGCTAGACAAAGCATGGCATGTGTATGAGAGCAAGGGATCATCATGGAGAGTGCATCTCCACCTCCTTTTATAGGAAAACCCAAGGGGTAGGGTGGCTCACAAAATACCAAAAAACCCATCATATGGATTCTCCACAAGCGTATAAAGGGAAGTCAAGTGGAGCTCCATGGAGCTCCAGCATGTGGCCGGCCACACCGAGAGGGGGCCCCCCCAAGGGAGGGTCCTTGGCCCCCAAGCATTCTAGAAACCTTTTGGGAAAAGCCCTAAAAGGTGGCTTTCCAAAAAAATATTTATAAAGTGATTTTCACTATTCACGGAACCAATTTTCCGCGACCGTTAAATCTGAAAATATTTCTGTGGGTCTTAGAATAATTCCAGTACCCACATAAATGATTTTGGACACATTCCGGAACAATTTCGGATTAGTGATTTTCATCTGCGAAAAGCAAACAAAGTGGTTCCGGCAGCTCCGGAACATTTTCGGTTTTTCTTCCGGAAAATTCGCAGAAGTTTCCAGAATGATTCTGACACCCTCCAAGAATTATCAGGCGTGTGCCGAAATTAATTTGACTTAATGGTATCCCCTGAAACAACTTTTCAGTATTACCGGAACTCATCCGGTGACCTCCCTCTTCAGAACTTTTCTGCTGTCTCCGAAACTTTTTCTGAAGACTTTCTCTCAGACTCCCTGTCTAGTATTCAGCAGATAGATGACTCTTAAGCGTGTGACCCTATAGGTTCGGTGAAGTACAGACATGACCCGGAACCCCTTCCGACCAATGATCAACATCGGAGCCGTGGACACCCATATTGACCCATATACCCACACGAATGAATATTCGAGTGAATCTCCAGTTGCCGTGTGCTATTCCTGTTGCTTCGCGATATGTTACAAATACCCGAGGTGAGACATGTTGGCATTCCCGTGGATTAACAACTTGTCCACTATGCCAGTTTCCTCGTTACCGGTATTGTTCTCTTTTCTCGTTACCGTGTTCCGGCATCCCCGTGATCAAATCACAAAATGTCTGGCCAGACGATGATGGATACCGTAACACCGAGAGGGCCCAGAGATATCTCTCCATCGTCGGAGGAGCAAATCCCAATCTTGAGCTATCAAGTTACTTGACATACTTTTTCATTAACCCGTAAGTCGCCGTAATAGTCATCCATTTACGGATGACGTTTAACAAACCCCAAAGTTCATGAAGCAAGCATGAAGAAACTCGATACTCTCATGGTCTAAGGAATCATGCAAACATTAACCATCTCTGTGTTATTAATCATTAACTTGTGACGAAAGTATCTCATAGCATAACATCAATTCGGGTCGATTCAACATAAATGTTCTACCAACATTGTGCCCTCAAAGTTGTTAGCATAGCCATGCCTATGATCAGGAAAATAGAACCATCATGCAACACGTGAGCTAGTTTTAGAGGCCAGACTAGGAATATATTTTACCGTTTATTATTCCACACGTGCATATAAGTCTTCCTCCGAGCCTCGTGGTTATTACAGACTCGAGAACCATAACAGTTATAGCATGGAACATAAACATAATTATAAACATGGAGATAAATAATAACATTTATTATTGCCTCTAGTGCATATCTACTACACTGGGTTCATTCATTTTTTTATATATTTGTTTTTGAAAACTGTTTGTCTCTTGTACTGTGCATCCAAATCAAGAACCATTTTCATTGTCGCTTTCCTCGTGTCAGAATCTTCAGATCACATATTGATAGGTTTCTGGGCAAACGCGCTCCCAACTAATACTAACCCATTCTCCAAATGAGAACTAACCTCTGCTCCCAAAACTTGTGCTCCCATGCGTGATCCTCACCAGTACTAACCCGTGCTCTCACCTAGAACTAGCACATGCTCCAAACAACAGTGCTTCCGCGTGAAGCACATTTGTGCTTCGTGCATGAACTAAATCGTGCTCCCACTTAATACTTATCTGTGCTCCCATCTGATAATAACATGTGCTTTCAATGTGAAGCAACGCTTCCGCATGAAGCTCATCTATGCTCTAGAACAAACATGGAGGAAACACAAAAAAAGGGGAAAATAACCTATATAAAATTGAGCAAAATTCCAAAACCTGACCCCCACCCACACACCCCCCGCGGCAAAAAAACCCAAAGAGTATCTCCGAGTTAGGAGTACCGAAGGGAAGCAAGAAAAACAAAGTGAAAGAAAGAGATCGAAGCTTTTGCTGTGGTGTAGCACTGTTGTTGGGCTGTAGAGTTCTCCCATGACTCCTTTTTTTTTTTGCCTTGAGAATCGTTGTTGGGTTTGTAGAGTTTTGAAGTACATCCATCACTTCGACGACTTCTCGAAGTTTCTCGAGGGATTTTATTTTGTGCATGCAAATTAATGCTTACTCAAGCACACAAAAATTTGAAATCTTTTGGCATCTTTTTGTTTTTCTCAAATGTTGACTAATCAAATATTAGCATCGAACCAATTAGCCTCGTAGTCGTAGTAATAACAAAAGCATTTGCATCATCAAACGTTGGCATCGAATCAATAAGCCTCGTAGTGACAACAAGAGCATACATTTCTTATTGAAGATGCTGATTTAGTAACACGATACAAACGATTACACATACGCATACTCAGCCACGAAATAGGGACTCAGCAGGTGTCCAATAATTCAGTGGATGCATCCATGCCGACATGTGCGGCCAAATTTCGTGTTTTGACCCTTTTCTGAAAGTGAAGCTAGATCTGACCCTGGTTCAAATTTTTTTTGAGATCTGACCCTTTTTTCTACCGCCACAGTGTCTGGCGATAAGGTATAACTGCCTACCGCCATGTATCTTGACGATAGGACTTAACTGCGCCGTCACCCCAATTTAACGTGAAAAATATCCTACCGCCAGAGCCCTTGGCGGTAGGTTGTGCAACCATACCGCCGAAGAGCCTGACGGTAGGCAGTACAGCCTGATAGCGTGCATGCGAGTGGCACGGTGTCATTCATGTCTTGTTTATACTGCCCGTCATACATAGCCCTACTGCCTGCCCCTCGTACTTAGCCTTGCATGTCTGCCCGTCCTGTAGCATCACCTTTGCTGGTGGTTGAGGACGGGCCAGTGGCCTGGTGGTAGCGTTCGGCAGTGGCCGACCTACCCGCCCGAGTTCGATTCCACTAGGGAACGAATATCGGATGCCTCACCGATGCACTGTTCACGATACTGTAGCAACACTGTTGACTAGGAGCAGTGTAATAATCTTTGGTACGTCTCTCTCAGCATGCGTTCGTGCCATAGCGATAGGAGTCATAAAACACATGGGGTTTATATAGATCTGTAAGTCTTAACTTGCACGCTTGGGTGTGTGGTGTTGAGTGCGTGCCTGTGAGTTAAGTGTGTGAGTTCAGATACTACAACTGTACTAATTCAGACGCTAAAAGAAAACCTTTGCTGGTGGTTGCGATTATTGCCAGCCTACTTTGCCTGCTGGCCTGCCTAGCCAGTAGCTAGCGCATGCTCCTAGTAGCTAGCTAGCTACTAGGTACGTGCCCACACATGTTGCATGTGAGTGCAGCGCATCAGCATATAAATGAGACGACCCTCGATGGAATGGACTGCATGCATGCAGGTTGCTGGGCATTAGTGCAGACCACTACCGCCAAGAACTCTGCCGGTAGGGTATAATGGGCTACCGTCAAAAATCTTGACGGTAAGGTCTTTTTCACTAAACGGACGTGACGGTGCTGTTAAGTTCTATCGTCAGAAACGCTGGCGATAGGTTGCCCGGCGGTAGCAAAAGGATCAGATTCCGAAAATTTTACAAACTAGGGTCAGATCTAAATTAACTTTCAGTAAATGGTCAAAACACGTAATTTCGCCACATGTGCTGGTCAGGGCAGGGGCCTACGTCTGAGTGGAGCTCGTCGGCAGGCCAGGAGTAACGAGTCACGAGCAGTGAATTGCGATGCTTTTGCCTGCGACGCTACGCTGCAGGATTAATTCATCCATTGCTTTCTGACAACTTGGCTGCATGTCCTGCCTAGCCACTTGTTGTGATGACATGGATACCTACCTTGTCGTTGCGATCAGTATCTGAAAATTTTGAATTTATATATGGAGAGGCCATGGAAGGCTCACGAGGCAAGCTTTAATCTTTGTATTTACGTGCTAGATTGAGGAAGCTACGATGCAACATACGTGCTTCCTCTCCGCATGAGGGGCGACGGGGGAGAGGGGGCGGTGACTCAGCCACCACCGGAGCCGCCGGCGAGCTCGCCGCTGGATCTAAGCGGACATGCCTCAAGGGCTGCATCGCGGGCACCGCATGGAGTTCTCGGTGGCCCGTCCTCTTCGGATCCAGATCGGAAAGTGGGATTTCTTCATCCGGCGCGATGGCAGATCCGTTTCGCCGACGGTCGGATTGGAGAGGACTGGTACGAGGGATTTCTACATTCCTACTCTCCGTCGCGCGTACATTCCTACTCTCCGTCGCGCTGGACGACGGTGATGGATCAAGACGACGACATCCTCGTCGGGCGATATCTCGACGATGATGAGCGAATATACGAAGGTATGCGTTTCATGATAGATGTTTACGAGGTTCTGGTTGTTCAGTTTTTACAGGTTACGTCAAACGAGGAAGAACACCTCGACGTTGTCGATCTGTCGTCCGAGACGGACGAGGCGAAGCCGGAGCAGAGGGACCATGGGGGCGACCGTGGGGGCGACCACGGGAACAACCGCGGTGAGGACCGCCGCTCGACCTCAACTGTGCATCGCGGCGGAAATCGGTTCTGGGCCCGTCGTGGTATTCTCGCGTCAGTCGTCAGGGGGATTCGCGAGACGACAGATGCCACGGGGTGGCTTGAGGTGAGGGCAAGACTACTGTGGAATATCCGAGGACGGGATTGGGCAAGCATCACGCGGTGGCTCCGGCTCCACCAGCCCCGTCTCCGCGGCCGGCTGCGCCATTCACCTCCCTCTGCGTGCCCGCTCGCTGAGGTGGCTCCACCCGCCGCCCGGCTGCCTGCCGTCGTCCCCGCGGCCGGCTCCCCTAGCCTGGGCCGCCTGCTTCGCACCCACGCGCCACACCGGCTTTTCCCCCTCCCGCGCCAGCTCCGGGTGCCCGCCCCGTGCCCAGCTGCGTCCCGCTCTCCTCCGCCTCCGCGCCCTGGCCTTGGGCCGGCTCCCCATCGCCGCCTCGCGCCCGCCTGCGCCTGGGAGCGCTCGCGCGGCTCCCTCCTCACCCCGCGGTCCGGCTAAGCCTGCCCCGTCTCCGGCTTGGCCGCACGCCGGCGGCGCCCCGCGGTCCGGCACCGCCGGCCTCCCTGCGCCCGTGCGCTCCCCACCGCCGGCTGCCGCCCTCCGGCCAGCCTCCCTGCCTCCGGGTCCGCGTCCCGCGCGACACGCTGCCCTCTCTGCGCCCCACGGTCGGCTCCCCATGCCTGGGCTGCCTACTTCGCGCCCATGCGCCGCGCCGGCTTCTCCTCGGCCGCGCTCCTCCCCCCGCTCCCTCGGCCACGCTCTACTCCGACCCGGCCACTCGCGCGCCCGCTGGCCCTAGCCGCCTCGCCCGGCCAGCCTTCCGCGCGCCGGCTGGCCGACTCCCGCCCCGCGTGCCTTGTGCCTTGCGCCTCCGCCTCCGGCCGGCAGCCGCCACGGGCCGGCTCGCCACCTAACTGCCGTGGCCGGATGCTGCATGAGAAAAAGAAAAGAAAGAAAGAAGAGGGGGCCGGCTGCTCGCGTGTGGCCGGCTAGAAAAGTGAAGGGCCGGGTTGCCTAGCCGGCTTAAAAAAAAGAGTTTGCGTCCGGCTGCCCACAGCCGGCCAAAGAGAAGAAAAGAAAAAGACGTCCGCCTGCCCGTCCGCCGCTTCGCCATTCGGACGGCCAGACGCGACCCGGCCTGCCTGCCCGGTTCAACACCGGGCCGGCTGGAGAGCCCGCCCGACTGCCCGTCCGCCTTGATGCCTGGTCGGTCGGGTCCGACCAACCGGGACCCCCCTTCGAGCACCCGGAGGCTCGAAGGCAGCTCGAAGGCTACACCCAGCGGGTGCGCCGGCGCGCTCCGCAAGCGCCAAGCTGCGCCGGCTGTCTTCAGCACCCTCCGCCTCGTCCGCGTCAAAGCAATGTTAGCTCCTCACCCGCATACTTTCGCACCACATGCAAACACGGATAACCCCGAGCGGCCTCGGGGGCTATCTTCGCATTTTTATCAGTTGCACCACTGTTCACCCCGGCGCCAGCCAGTGTTGGCCCGGAGGCTGGCCGCTCGGCCCGATACGTCCATTCCCGCAGACGGTTTAGTAGCGTAGACGGTACCGAAGGCCCACTCTCAGCAACAGACCGCCACGCGGCTGTCCGGCAAGCGAGAGCAAAAGCTGGAGGTCACCCCACGCGAAAAACGTCCGGGAGAAAACGGTTCGGGCGACCCGGCCGTTTGCTTTATGAGTATCTGCTCGGTCGAATCTGCTCCCAGAGTTTGAGTACTGTACGCTCCACCCCGCGGCCCACTCTCAGCCACAAACCGCCACGCAACTGTCCGGCTAGCGAGAGCGCGAGCCAAAGAGCGGAGAGGACATGAAAAACATTGAAGGGCGCTCGGACGAAACCGAGTCGGCACCCTCCGCATAAAACTTGCAATGCTAAAAAGCAAACATTTGATATATCTGCGCGGACTAACCTTGTCTTTTTGCACGATCATCTCCGTGGGGAACCCCTCCTCGCCTGGAGGCTACACCCAGTGGGTGCGCTTGCGCGCCCCCACTCGGAATACGCTGCGCCAGTTGCACGTCCGCAGCCGGCTGTCATCGACAACATCAGTCGGCGGACTCCGCGTCCATGCCCGACAGCATCAGTCGGCGGACCCCGCGTCCGCGCCCGACAGCTTCAGCCGGCGGACCCTGCGTCCGCGCCCGACAGCTTCAGCCGACGGACCCTGCGTCCGCGCCCGGCAGGGCCCCGTGCGCATCAGCCGGCAGACTCCGCGTCCGCGCCCGGCACCATCGACGTTGCCGTCGGCTTCATCATCAACAACAAGACCCTCCGCCCAACTTTTCCAAGTTGCCCGGAGGCTCGGAGGCTACACCCAGCGGGTGCACTTGCGTGCCCCCACTCGGAACATGCCACGCCTGTTGCACGCCCGCCGCTGGCTGCAACCGGCACCCTCGACGCCATCGTCTGCACCAACAACCGCGAAAACCCTCCGCCCAACTTTTCCAAAGTTGCCCGGAGGCTCAAAGGCTACACCCAGCGGGGGCGCTAGCGCGCCCCCGCCGGAAGCAAGCCGCGCCGGCTGCGGTCCGTAGCCGGCCGTCATTGACATCTTTTGCTTCATCAACGGCCGCTAAAAAACCTCCGCCCAACTTTTCCAAGTTGCGCGGAGGCTCGGAGGCTACTGTCGGGGGAATGACCCCCGGGTAGGCCCAAGACGGCGAAACGACGCTTCACGACATCGGGGCGGCCGACGCCCCTCAGTCCGGCTGCTCCGGCCGGCTCGCCACCCGATCGTTCCAGACGGCTCCCTGTCCGACTGCCCCGGCCGGCTCGCCACCCGGCTGCCCGGCCGGCTCCCCGTCCGGCTGCTCCAGCCGGCCTGCTACGCGAGTCTACCGCTGCATCACATCCGACCCGACGCGGAAGAGATGGTTGTACCCGTGCACTGCTGAGCAATAGTGGCGCACTATAGCCTGCATCGCGCGTCACCTCGCATGACATCTCCAATAGTGTAGTTGGTGGGTGGGCCACCACCCACCATGCCCACTCACCTAGCTTTGGGTGTAAGCTACCCACACCTATATATAAGGCACCCATCCATCCATCCAGGGGATGGAAAAGCTCCACCACGCCACTTCTCCCACGGCCACACCAGGCCACAAGAGCATGCATGCTCATCCCGGCCACACACATACACGAGGTCAGGCACCCATGGCACTGATCTCAGATACAGCTCCAGGAGCACTCTGTACTGCTACATGTGCACTGCATATATATTCAGACATGCAGGAGTAGGGGTATTATCTCTCCGAAGAGCCCCGAACCTGGGTAAACCATCGCGTGTTGTTTGCCCAATCCCGTCCCCGGATATTCCACCGCAGTCTTGCCCTCACCTCAAGACACCCCGTGGCATCTGTCGTCTCGCGAATCCCCCTGGCGACTGACGCGAGAATACCACGACAGGGCCCTTGCCAGTTAAGATTCCGATGACTCCGACGACGATGAAGGCCCGGACGGTGGCAGATTTGGATCGGCGGCGTACTCCCCAACAACTTCGGATTACGTTTGTGAGTCGATCCGGGTAGGATATTCCGAAGAGGAGGTGGGCGGCTTTATCAATGGGATCATGCCGCCGACTGATCGTGCTTGGGTGGGGCTCAGCAAGGCGGATGGGTTGGAGGTTCTCCGGCGAGTGGTGCATCGCCGGACAGCACCGACAGCGATTCGTCCTTGGAAGGGTCCATTACCCAAGGTAAGTCTTCCATCTCTTACGTTAGGTGATTTCATCGGCTCTTGGAAGGTAGTCAATAGAGGCCACAAGAAAAATCGACCGGTGGCAGGGAGATCGCCGATGCCGGCGGTGGATCACGGCGGAATCCGAGCGGCACAGCAAGCTCGTTTGAATTCGCTGCAGGGCCATGATGGGCCTAATGCAGTGTGTACGGGTTTGGACGCAACTAAACCTGGGTATTCGGCCCAGGGTGTGGCCCAAACAACTGAGACGGCTATTGATCCCGTATCAGAGTTGCATGATGGTGCCTCGATACGTGCGTCAGATCATGCAGACATGTACGCTAGGGTAAGAGTTATCGCTAAACTAGGTTTCCATAAGCTGGGGCGAGGCCACGCCACGATAGTTCGGACGAAGATCGCCGCGGGGTCTGCTCCGACGTCCCTTACCAGCGAGGGAATGGCCGGCCGCACAAGGCTGCTCTGCCGCCGCCGCCGCCGCACAAGGCTGCTCTGCCGCCGCCTCAAGGGGGTCCGCCTGCTAGGGCCCCTGCTAGAGATGGGCGGGCGGCGGGGTTGAACGCCCAGGGCGCCGGATGTGAGCTCTTCACGGGCGCGGGAATGCCCCAGGCGCTGGTCGACGGACGACCTCCTTCTCGTGGTCAGTGGGGAGATGATGGCTACAACGCGTATGGTGAGGGCCAGCATCGCGGTTCTTCCTCGACAGGAGGAGGTCCGGATACAATTGGCCGAACGACGGCGGTGGTGCACGAGAGTTCTACGGTCCTCCGGATGGTTTCATGGAAGGGCCTGCTGGTCTGAACTTTCGGCCTCGCGGGAACTACCGCCACAATCGGGGAGGAAGGGGGGGTGGCAGACGGCCGCTTCCTCCTAGACTTTAGCCACCGCCAGATCAGATCACGGAGGCCCAAACGACAGCGACGCCGGAGGGCGTTGACACGGCCCCTCAGCCGGTGCTCTCGGGGGCTACGATGGACGCGGTCACCGCTCTGGCCTCTGTGAAGGTTCCCGTGGCGAAGCAGACGGTAACTAAGCCGCGGAACTCCATGTCTGATAAAGGGTCCGAAAATCCGACGGTGAAAGACTGTCCAAGTGGGCGCGTAAAAAGGAGAAACTGACGTGTTATCGATGTGGTGAACCGGGACACTTCGTTGCAGAGTGCACGGTGGAGCTTTGTGATGTTTGTCTCAAACCCAAACATATATCTGGAGAGTGCCCACTTTTGCTTGGACCAAAGCTGGTGGTCACAATCTATGGAGTTTATTGTCAAGAATTAATGTTCTTTGAATCACCTGAAGTCGAGCAGACTACGCATATCTTAGACACATCTTTTCCGGGCATCGTGAAGGTAACAAATGGTACCATGACTGAGGCACAAATTGTGCAAATGCTACGAGAACTGGCACCGGGTAAGTTCCATTGGAATTTGGTAAGAATTGAGGGACAAACTTATAAGCTGGAGGTTCCTTCAAGAGAGGATCAAGCCCGTATACTTAAGTTCGGCATGTGCAGAGTGCCTAGTACAAGCATCATCCTGGAATTCGACGAGTGGAAACAAAAGGAGCCGCAGGGTACACCTCTGACTCAGGTTTGGGTCCAGTTCACTGGGGCACCTCCTAAACCACTTAATAACTTTTATGTGACATGGAGTCTGGGATCTCTCATTGGCAAGACGGAGAAGGTTGATATGCCTTTCACTCGCGCGAACGGTGTAGCGCGTCTTCTTGTCAGTATAGTTAACCTCGAGTTTGTGCCGGAAGTGGTAAAGTGGACTCATGCGGGGATCACTTACGAGCTAGAGGTGGAATTTGAGGACGCACCAATGTTTCAGGGTGAGGATAGTCATCAGAACATGGACACAACGGATGGTGATGGTAACGCTGGGGAAAAGGACAAGGATCCATAGGATGGGTCACAGGAGACACCTAAAGGGCCTGCGGCACAGTCTGGGAAGGCAGGTGCGACGACAAAGGGTGTTAACACTGTGGTGCCATCGAACTCGTTGAGTTTTGGGTCTTTCGGAGCATCTTCTGTCCCTTGCCGCTTATGGAGCCGCAGGGTAGAGTCAGAGGATCCGCACGAGTCTATTCTGCCATCGCTGTCAGACATTGTGGCGGGATCGATCACCGCGCCGACGGTAGGCCGGAACCTAGAGGTTCCCTTGCCGCCTACTACTCCCGACCACTACAGTGCCGGCGTTGTGGACAGTCACGGGCAGGAGGCCTGTGTTACGACCACGATGTCGGTCTCTCGGCGCTTGGTGGTGTCCACGCCTCCCGGAGGTGACGCGTCGGCTGGGCGGCTGGCCGCGCCTGCCGTTGGGGCTGCGATGGCCGGGTGCCAGGCTGCGCTGGGGCCGGTTGTGACGGGTGCGCCTATAGGAGGGGCTATGTCGACTGGGCATCTAGCTGCGTCGGTGACGGTCTCGACGGGCGTGCCTTCAGGTACGGGCTTGTCGGCTAGGTCCAAGGCCGCGCCGTCTGGACTTCCCGCGTCGGCTGGCCGCTCGACTGCGCCGGTGTCAGTCTCGACGGGCGCGCCTACAGGAGGGGCCGTCTTGGCTGGGCACCTGGCCGCATCTGGACGAGCCACGTCAGTTGGGTGCATGGATGCGCCGGTGGTGGTCGCGATAGCTGCACCTGCGGGAGGCACCATTTTGGTGGGACGCCTGGATGCGCCGGTGACTGTGGTGACATCCACACCTGCACGGTTGGCCGAGCCAACTGGGTCATCTCCGGCTAGGTCGACGGACAGCTCGCGGCGGGATGGGCCACCACAGGAGAGGCCTATTGTTGATGGTATCCCGAGCGGGCCTTCGCGGGACGAGATCGTCGACTTCGGAGGGATCCCGGATCCCAGGTCTGAAGGTCGACGGATGAGCAGCCGTCTCTAGGATCAGCCTGACGTTGATGACCTGCAACTGGGGCATGCCATGCGAGCGGCCAAGCTTCGTGGCATTGAGGTCACTACAGGTATATCAGTCAATACTTCCAATTCCATTCTGCATTTTTCTGAGGTCGATATTATGAATAATGCAAATCAGTTGGGAGTTTCGCTAGGTAGTAATGGAAAAGAAATTGCTAAATCTGTTAATGACCTACTTGATCTTGAGGCGGAGCGAGCCATGGAGGTGCTTAGAAACTTAGCGGCTGTTAAACCTTTAAATGACTCGGAAATTGATGCATTAGGTGTTAGGATTCTTGATAGTCTTTGTGAGGACCTTACGCCTTCTCCCGCCTGGTCTGAGGAGGACGAGAGTTTTGAATCTCAGGAGGTTTCAACTCCCGTCGATCCAGAGGCATGTAAGCTCACTGAGCTCGCTTGTATGGACCGAGTTGATGAGCAAAACAAGCCTAAGCGCAAGTGGAACCGGAAGATTTATCCGGCTTCAGCTGTACGCAGAAGTGCTAGGATCCGGACCGCTAAAAAACTCTATGATGAAAAATGAAAGGAATCTTTTGGAATAGCAGAGGTCTGACAGACTTGGCTAAACGAATGTTTCTGGCGGATGCATCTATAGAGCACAAGTTAGATTTCATAGCCCTTTCTGAAACTGGTAGAGATAATTTTACATCTCAGTTTCTTGGCACCTTATCGGGAGGAGTTGATTTTGATTGACATTGCTTACCCCCAAGAGGAAGATCCGGTGGGATTTTACTTGGGGTCAAGTGCGAAACTTTGGAGGTTCGGAACGTTATTCTGTGAGAATTTGCGGTTAAATTTCAGGTTAGGTCGAAGGTTGATGGGTTCCAATGGGCACTCCTGGCAGTGTATGGTGCTGCGCAGCCTGAGGTAAAGCCAGATTTTCTGGCTGACCTAGTTCGTATTTGCGGAGATGAACGGCTCCCAATTCTGGTTGGGGGTGATTTTAACATTATAAGAAGGCGGGATGAAAAGAACAATGATAACTTTGACGGCAGATGGTCGTTCATGTTTAACACTATTATTGAAAGTCTGGATCTCAGGGAGATCGAGCTTTCTGGCAGAAAATTTACTTGGGCCAACACACTGCCAACTCCAGCTTATGAGAAGTTGGATCGTGTTCTCACCAGTGTCGATTGGGAGGAGAAGTTTCCCCTGGTGATGGTCCAGGCATTGTCGCGAGCGATCTCGGATCATACCCCACTTCTTGCTGACTCTGGGGAGGCAACTCATGTGGGGAATAAAAATATCTTCTCCTTTGAATTAGCATGGTTTGAGAGAGAAGGTTTCTTGGATCTGGTTGCACATGAGTGGGCAAAGGATTCAGGAGGGAGATCAAACGTAGAAAAATGGCAGAATAAGATTAGACACTTAGACATTTGAGTGGCGTCTATAAGGTCGAAAAGGAATGGCTCCTTAGCCTTATAGATGCCTTAGATTTAAAGGCCGAGTCCTCCATTTTAGATACCAGAGAGCTGGATGCTAAAATGGTGGCGGAGCTGAGACTGAAAGAATTGTTGCGAGAGGAAGAATTGAAGTGGGCACTTAGAGCTAAAGTGCGAAAAGTCATCCAAGGGGACGATAACACGCAATTCTTTCATATGATTGCGAATGGCAAGCATCGTAAGAAGAAATTTTTTTAGCTCGAGCAAGATGAGGGGACGATTTTGGGTCAGGAGAACCTAAAATTATACATTACCAATTATTACAAGCAGTTGTTTGGGGCCCCTGAGGATAGTTTTGTGTCCTTGGATGAATCCAGGGTTGAGGATATCCCTCAACTTGCGACAGATGAGAATGAGATCTTATCCGCCCCATTTTCGGAGAAAGAGGTGTTTGAGGCAATTTCACAGATGAAGAATAATAAAGCGCCTGGGCCGGATGGCTTTCCGGCAGAGTTGTATAAAAAGTGCTGGCATATTATTAAGGGTGATTTGCTTCGAATGTTCCATGATTTGTTTTCTGGGCATTTGCAGCTATTTCACTTAAATTTTGGAACGATTACTTTGCTCCCTAAGAAGACAGAGGCGGTGTGGATTGAGCAGTTCCGACCGATATGTCTTCTTAACGTTAGTTTTAAAATCTTCACCAAGGTGGGGACTAACAGGCTGACGCAGATTGCACATAGTGTGGTGCAACCATCTCAAACAGCCTTCTTGCTGGACAGAAACATCCTTGAAGGGGTTGTGGTCCTTCATGAGACACTCCATGAGATCCGCACGAAAAAACTAGATGGGGTGGTTTTTAAGGTGGATTTTGAGAAAGCGTACAATAAGGTTAAGTGGCCATTTCTTCAGCAGGCCTTGCGAATGAAAGGATTCGATCAATCCTGGAGAAAGCAGGTAGAGTCTTTCACGCAAAAAGGCAATGTTGGAATAAAAGTGAATGATGACATAGGTCATTATTTCCAGACACACAAGGGTCTAAGACAGGGAGACCCGATGTCACCTATCTTGTTCAACATAGTGGTAGACATGTTGAGAATTCTGATAGGAAGAGCTAAATAAAATGGCCAAGTAGGTGGTCTCGTCCCGCATCTAGTGGATGGTGGAGTGTCCATTCTACAGTACGTAGATGATACTATCATCTTCATGGAGCATAATCTGGCGAAAGCAAGAAATATGAAGCTTGTGTTATGCTTATTCGAGCAGTTGTCGTGGTTAAAGATTAACTTCCATAAAAGTGAATTGTTCTGCTTTGGAAGAGCTAAAGACGAACAAGAAGCTTACAAACAACTGTTTGGATGTGGGTTGGGCTCGCTGCCTTTCACATATCTGGGCATACCGATTCACCATCGCAAGCTTTCTAACAAGGAATGGAAGTGTATTGAAGATCGATTTGAAAAGAAACTAAGTTGCTGGAAGGGCAAACTTATGTCATATGGAGGCCGACTAATTCTCATTAATTCGATGCTCACGAGTATGCCAATGTTTCTCTTGTCCTTCTTTGAGGTACCAGTAGGGGTACGGAAAAGATTGGACTTCTATCGATCGCGTTTTTTCTGGCAAAGTGACGAGTTAAAACGGAAATACAGAGTTGCTAAATGGGATATTATTTGTAGGCCAAAAGACCAAGGTGGTATTGGCATTGAAAATTTAGAGGTGAAGAACAGGTGCTTACTCAGCAAATGGCTGTACAAGTTATCTGCAGAGACCGATGCCACATGGGCCCAGATTTTGCGCAATAAGTACCTTCTTTCTAAGACCTTATCACAGGTGACGGTCAGACCAACCGATTCGCCTTTTTGGAAAGGACTGATGAGAGTGAAATCAGCCTTCTTCCACAGGACAAAGTTTATCGTTGGTAATGGTACTTCTACGAGATTCTGCGAGGATACGTGGCTAGGGGAGACGCCTCTAGCTATCCAATATCCTTCTCTCTATAATATTGTTCAGCGTAGAGATGCCTATGTTGCAACAATATTACAGTCCAATCCTCTAAATATTCAATTCAGAAGGACCTTAGCGGGAAACCGTTGGGAAGCTTGGCTCCATCTTGTGAGAAGGTTGATGGATGTCCACCTTTCTCAACAGACAGATCAGTTGCACTAGAAACTAACCAAGAATGGAGTGTTTTCGGTAAAGTCCATGTATTTGGATATTATTAACTCGGTCTCTATCCCTCGATCTGTGCATATCTGTAAAGTCAAAGTGCCCTTCAGAATTAAAGTGTTCATATGGTTTGTCCACAAACAAGTCATTCTCACTAAGGACAATTTGGCAAAACGTAACTGGTCAGGATCTAGAAGGTGTAGTTTCTGTGATCATGATGAATTTATCAAACACCTCTTTCTTGAGTGCCCATTGGCCAAAATTTTCTGGCGGTCTGTCCATATAGCGTTTAACATTGCTCCTCCCACTAGCATCCACACATTATTTAGGACATGGCTAAATGGAGTTGACATAGAAACAGCGAGACACATCCGTGTAGGCGTATGTGCTTTATTATGGGCTATATGGAACTGCAGGAACGATTTGGTTTTTAACAGAACAACAAATTTTCATTTCTTGCAGGTTATCTTCCGGGCCACTACGTTAATCCGTATGTGGTCGCTACTCACTCTGATGGATGCCAGGGAGCGTATGGTTACTGGGTCTATCCGCTGGGAGACGTAGCACAGGCTATCTTCAACCGGTTTGGATGGCGGTCATGTAATAGGATAGGTGTTTAGTTTTCTATCTATTTTTTGCCGCTGGTTGTGGCTGTCCCGATACCCTATTTTCAGCTCTTTGCGAGCGTTTTTACCTTTTGTGACTTGGAGACTTTGTTGAACTATTTGCTTATTAATAAAGTGGCCGCATGCATCGTTCTGATGCAGATACCGGGGATAACCTCCTTTTCGAAAAAAACATGCTAGATTGATTCGTCCTTGCCGACCGTTTTTACTGCAAAAATGGTAAAGAAACGGATAGCTTTTATGGAGTGCTGATACGGTCTGACAGGTCCTTTTAAAAAAAAATTGGAGGTCCTCTTTTTATTAGCCTATAAACAGCCAACTCTTCCTAATTAACACCCTTATCATATGGAAACCAACATTCGGTGGAAACCGATGTACACCACGTGAAAACGATGTTGTGAAGTTTTGAAAAAACCTCAAAAACAAATAAACATGATGTTAAGATGGTGATGTTCTATTGCCATGCGAAATTCCAAGTCCAAACACATTACGTGATGTGAGCTCTAAAAAAAATCTGCATTGAATAGTATCAAATAGTAACATCACTATTCATCCTTAAATTTGTTTTTTCCATAGCTGGCATCCCTTAATGTGTTTCAACTTGAAATTTTGCATGACAATACAACATCACCCTCTTAACATCCAGTATTCTTTATACATATTTTTTAAACTTTCAAACGTGGTTTCCACGAAGATTTATTTGAATGTTGGCTTCCATGTGATATTCTCCCCCCTGAATTCAATGGGTGGTGCTGCTGGCCAGCCCATAAAACTTCCACAAATTATGCGTGGATGCAACATTATTTGTTTTACTGCATTGTCATTTTGCATGATGGTTGCCAGAGTCGTGTCAATCGGACCCGGGAATGTATCCGATGCACCCGTGATGCTATCGGTGCACCGTATGCCGTAGCACATTTTAAAATGTTTGAAAAAGATTGAACACATTGACATAAGATTAACATATATTGTCATTAAATTTCATATCAAAATTACTTTTTCATAAATTTACGGGAGTTTGGTACACCAGGTGCACCACACACTAGTAGAAAAAGGCCCATTTGTCCCGGTTCATAAGGCCCATATGTCCCGGTTCGGGAACCGGGACTAAAGGGTCGGGACTAAAGCCCAACACTTTTAGTCCCGGTTCTTATACGAACCGGGACAGATGGGGCTCCACGTGGCCGCTGCGGCGAGCCCAGAGAGGAGGGCCTTTAGTCCCGGTTGGTAACACCAACTGGGACCAAAGATCATCCACGTGTCAGCAGCTCAGGAGCTGGGGTTTTTTTTTGAAGGGGGGGTTTGGGGGTTTGGGGGTTTTGTAGGGTTAATTTAGGGGTTTCATATATTGTGTTAGCTAGCTAATAGCTAGAGAGAAGTGTCCTCTCTTATCTCCGTGCTTGGTCGACACTACTTACTATACGTATAGAGAGGACTCGACACGCTAGCTAGTAAGCAAATGAAGGAAACCATTAAGTACACAAGATCGTCATGAACATATACAGAGAGAAGTGATCGACCTCCTCCTTCTCCGAGAGATTGGTCGAACAACAAGTTTTCGTATATCTATCCGACGCTACTGGCTACATATATACAATATAAGATCTCTTACAATCCCTAACATCTAATGTCAAGTTCCACATGGTATTCTCCGGCTAGATTGATGACGTGGTCAAGAAAGAATCCCGCCAATTCCTCTTGAATTGCTTTTATGCGATCTTGTGGTAGGAGTTCATCCCGCTTCTGCCAAATCTAATTTGAAGAAGGGGGTCAATACATATATGAATGAAACTCAACAGAAATGATGGTAATAAAATAAAATTGTGAATATTATTGCTTACGCACTTCATATTGTTTTGTAGAGTAGCCCCGCTTAGAGGTCGTTGCGTTGTAGATGTACTCGCAAACGTAGTATCCACAAAAATTATTCCCGCCTTCCTGCCACAACCACTTTACGAGAAATAGAGGTCAATCAAACTGATAATCAAGCATTATAAATGGTATTGATGAAACTAGCTAGAATCAATGGGAGATGTGCGGAACTAGGTAGCAGTACTTACTTTCGGGTGTGTAAATCGCAGCTCCCCCGGCAGTCCCGGAACTTCTGCGGTGAACACTTTCCAAACCCTGCTAGACAAAGAAAATAATTACTTGATATCAGGAAATGAAGAAAGTTGCCGATATGGTGCGATAATGATCGATTGAACTTACTTCTGGAGCATTTCAGTCATGGCCGCATACTCCTTGGGATCTTTTCGTTTTGAGTCTAAGACGGTTACTAGTCCCTGCTCAAGCTTAATCTCTAGGAGAATAAAGTGGAAGCTGCGCACGCATGCATAACTCATCAATTACATTACTATAACCTCGAGTAATAATGGAAACCGAATATGCAGAAGACAGTAACACTCACTTGAAGTTGTAAGGAAAGAGTATTTTATCTTTGTTTTGATTTTTAATCAACGATTGTAGCAAGTTGGCCTCGGTTTCTTTCGCATTATATTTAACCGTCCATTCATCTATGAGATTTGTGTTAATGAACCCAATATCATAGATTTGTGCATTTCTGCATTCGACGATCTTCAATCTGCATAATATAGTGAGGATAATTATATATACATGCAATGAAAGAGCTGAGCTATATATAGAGACTTAATTACAGAAGTATAGTACTTACAGACAGTAGCAAGTGATGATTATTTTATCGAGGTCCTTTTGATTGTAAAACTAGAAGAACTCCTCAAATGGAATAGACAACAGATCAATTCCAACGAGGTCGTGCACCTCTTTAACTCTCAGCGTCAAAATATCCTTCCCAGACTTGCAGGTGTCCATGTACCACTTATGGAATCTTCGCATCATCGTTGTTAGAGGAGGATCACCAAGTCTGACGAGAGGCTTTCCGTACTGGTATTTGTGTTCGCCCACCTCCATTGTATCAAAATGTGCATCGTCGGGCAGGTAGTCACCAGGATTGGTACCGGGCAGCATGCCCGGCAGATTTGCGACGATATCGCTAGACACCTTGAGCGGGGGGCACGATTGGTTCGCCTGTTCGCCGAGCTGGGGAATTTTGTTCCCACTTCTTCGTTCTTGTAACCTTTTATCAGTTGAAGTAGTTCCCGACCGGTGCGCTCCTCGCACTGCCTTTTTAAGAGCACGGACATGGTTGTCATCCGGCTAAGGCGGTGCTGGTCGCTTCAGGTTCTCCAAAGTGCGCTTCAATTTCACCGGATCTATCTTCTCCTCAGGAGGTGGATTTTTCTTTGCAAAAAAGTCCTTCACTTCGGCTTGACATATCTGCGCATTTTCCTCCTCGGTCATCTCGTATGGTAACTTCTCTAGAGGGTTGAGAGATGGACCGAATATGTATTGCCTCCCGCCTCTGGCTGTATTGCTAGACGCCGGAGCAGCCGGAGTGGCTGCGGCTATCTTCCTTCGTTGCTTACGAGGCGGAGAAGGAGGCGGAGTGCTACGACGCGCCGGAGCAGCCGGAGCGGCGGTGGCTGTCTTTCGTTGTTGCTGATGAGGCGGAGGAGGAGGCGGGCTGCTCGGACGCGCCGGTGCAGGCGGAGAAGGAGGCGGAGTGCCGCCACACGCCGGAGCAGTTGGAGAGGGAGGCGGAGTGCCGCCACGCACCGGAGCAGCCGGAGAAGGAGGCAGAGTGCCCTGATCACTCGCCAGAGGAGGAGGCGGAGGAGGAGACGGAGTGCCCTGACTCGCCAGAGGAGGAGACGGAGGCGTCCAGTTCGGAAGGTTGATGAGCTCCTTCCGCCATAGACATGGAGTCTTCAGAGCAAGACCCAGCTGTGTCTCCCCTTCACCGGTAGGGTGGTCAAGCTCGAGCTCCTCAAATCCCTCTGTTATTTCATCGACCATCACAACAGCATAGCCTTCTGGAATCGGAAGGCAGTGAAAAGTTGCGCCGGGTTGAGGAGGTGCAACAGAGCCGACAGCCGCCTTGACTTTGAGGTGCTGCCATTGCGCCATAAGGTGGCAATCTTGAGCCTCTGTGATAGCATCCATGGGGTAGCTGGGAGCTGTGAAGTGAGGCTGGTGAAGGAGCTCGGTGGAAGCCACGCTGCTTCTCCGCTGAGATGGCGGGGTAGCTTCTGGGGTAGCTTCGGCAGGTCGCTGCCTCTGAACTAGTGCTTGTTCCTCTAGCGCTTGTACCCTTGCATTCAGCTTCTGCAGTTCGGTCTGCTCCACTTTCCTCCTCCTCTCCCAGTTTTTGTAACCGCCTACGCTAGGAAACCCTTCCTTCCACGCAACGGAGCCTGCCATGCCTCGTGTTCGTCCTGGGTGCTCAGGATTCCCGAGGGCCATTGTGAGCTCGTCGTTCTCTTTGTCGGGAACGAACGTCCCTTGCTGCACTGCGGCGATATACTTCTGAAGCTTCTTGACGGGTATTTCAAGTTGCTCCTTCGTCCAACAGCACTTCCCTGTTTCAGGGTCCAAGGTTCCCCCAACCCCGAAGAACCAAGTCCTTGAACGGTCTGGCCAGTTCAATGTCTCTGGTTCGACCCCTTTATCAAGCAGGTCCTTCTCAGCCTTGTCCCACAACGGCCGGGCTTTGAGGTAGCCACCTGACCCCGTGCGATGGTGATGCTCCTTCTTTGCAGCATTTTTCTTGTTTATCGCTGACATCTTCTTACTCTTCTCCGATGTCTTATGGGCCACAAAAGCGGGCCAGTGATCTCTTATCTTTTCAAATCGGCCGGTGAATTCTGGAGTCTTCCCTTTGTTGACAAACGTTGATTTCAACTCATTCTTCCACCTCCTGAATAGATCTGCCATCTTCTTAAGAGCATGAGCCTTGACCAATGGCTCTATAACTGGCTTATCCGGATCCTCCTCTGGCAGTAGGGTAAAATTTGCCTTCAGCGCGGTCTAAAGATCATCTTTCTGTCTATCGTTGACAAAAGACACTTGAGGGTCTTCGCTCTTAGGCTTATTCCATTGGTGGATGCTGATCGGGATCATGTCCCTAACAAGAACCCCGCACTGAGCAGAAAATGCTTCCTTGGTCCGGCTGGGTTCAATCGGTTGGCCATCGCCCTTGATTGCTATGATCGTGAACCTTTCATCCTGGCGCAACCTTTTCTTCGGGCCTTGTCTCGTTACCGAAGTTTGGCTCGATCCGGAGGGCTAGAAAAGAAGAAAGAAGAGAGTTAATATGTGTACATACCAAAACAATTAATGCATCAATTAGCTAGTCAGCACAGGCTTAATTAATATATATACCTCGCTGGACTTTGCAACATCTCCTTCCTCCGTTCGCTCACCGGAGCAGTCATCACGGTCTCCTTCTTCCACCGGCATTCCGTCACCGGAGCCATCATAATCATGTCCCTCCACCTCCATTGTTTGATCACCGGAGCCTGCTTCACCCTCTCCTTCCAGACCATCGGTGTCGTTGAGAAATGACAAGACATCACCTCCGCCGAGGATTATGTCCCCCAACAACTGTTCTGCTTCGATGTCTCGGTTCTCCATAGTTTCTGCAAATATTACAACATGGCAATTAATATACAAACATGACAGATGGATATATTAGTGCAAACGTAGACCTAGCTAGCTCGACGCTTCTATGGTTTGGGGTGGCCTCGACAACGCTTCTAGGGTTTGGGGTGGCCTAGGCAACACTTCTAGGGTTTGGGGTGGCCTCGACAACGCTTCTAGGGTTTGGGTCGGACCACCTCTCTCATGAATGTCCGACGTCCGGACCGACAAGGGATTTAACAAAATGACGCCATTCTGGATGTGCAGAAAATGGTCCATATTTTTCCTGATCTCATCTACCCTTCTATATGTCACGTTGTCTAGTGTCAAAGAATTCAAGAAAACCATGACTTCATCATTAGCTGGAAATGACAGGCGTATAATGGTACGAAGCTCTTCAAAGTTGTTTTGGAACGGAGTTCCCGATAGAATAATTCGCTTTTTGGTACAAAGTTCAGCAAGAGCCTTTCGAATATCGCTATTTGGAAGGCCTTTGCTGAAATTCGTACCAAAAGGAGGATTATTCTATCCGGAACTCCGTTCCAAAACAACTTTGAAGAGCTTCGTAGCATCATACGCCTGTTACTTCCGACTAATGATGAAGCCATGGATTTCTTCAATACTTTAACAGACAACGTGACATATAGAAGAATATATACATATATATATAGATCAGATCAGAAAAAAATTGGATCAACTTGTGCACATCCATAATGGGGGCATTCTTGATAAATCTATATATGACAAAATTCAAACTTTGACATATGATCAAATGTTGCATATGTCAAAATTCAAACTTTGACATATGATCAAACTTTGATATATGATCAAATGTTGCATCTGTCAAAATTCAAACTTTGACATATGATCAAACTTTGATATATGTCCACCGCGATATAAAATAATACATAGACTTGTTCGGGCGAGAGGGGGTTGATCGACGTCCCCCCTCATGTCGAAGTTACCGGAGTTATCTTCTAGTGGTTTGGGTGGCCTCGAGTGTTTGTCGGGTAGGGGCGGGAGGGGGTAGGAGATCGACAACGCTTTTTTTCTAGGGTTTGGGTGGCCTCGAGAGTTGGTCACCCGGTATATCGAGAGGGGGGGGTGAACATTTTACATTAGTAACTTAGAAAAAAAATGTTATTGGGGAGGGGGTATATCGACCCCCCCTCATGTCGAAGTTATCGGGGAGGGGCTATATCGACAACAACATACATATAGCCACAAACATATAAAAAAAATCTATGAACATCCATACATACATATATCCACATACATATATATGGCTATGAAAAAAATTCATCATATAAAAAAAATGTTATCGGGGAGGGGGTATATCGCAAACTTTGACATATGATCAAACTTTGATATATGATCAAATGTTGCATATGTCAAAATTCAAACTTTGACATATGATCAAACTTTGATATATGTCCACCGCGATATAAAATAATACATAGACTTGTTCGGGCAAGAGGGGGTTGATCGACGTCCCTCCTCATGTCGAAGTTACCGGAGTTATCTTCTAGTGGTTTGGGTGGCCTCAAGAGTTTGTCGGGTAGGGGCGGGAGGGGGTAGGAGATCCCCCCCCCCCTCATGTCGAAGTTATCGGGGAGGGGGTATATCGACCCCCCCCCCCCTCATGTCGAAGTTATCGGGGAGGGGCTATATCGACAACGACATACAAATAGCCACATACATATAAAAAAATTCTATGAACATCCATACATACATATAGCCACATACATATATATGGCTATGAAAAAAATTCATCATATAAAAAAAATGTTATCGGGGAGGGGGTATATCGCAAACTTTGACATAAATGACTTTGATCATGCACAATTTTCCTATACATACACAATATGAACATATGTATAAATTGACAAAGAAAATTCTATGAACAAAAAAAACAATAAAAATTCTATGAACATAAAAATTCTAACTTTTGCATATTCTTTGCATATGAACATACATTCATTTTCTTATTTTTTCTTAAATGTAACTTTTGCATATATGAACATACATACATAAATTATACATACATGGAAAAAAATTGCTATGAACAAAAAAAACAACATATATGAACATTTTGTATATACATCCATATCCATCCATCCATCCATACATACATACATACATGGAGAAAAAAATGCTATGAACAAAAACATCAATTTTGATCCAATCTTGGCATTGAACTACAACCCAATTTTTCCTTGCTAAAAATATTCTGAATTTTTTACATCTTGTATTCCTTCCAACTAAACCCTTAAGTCCAAAAGGGCAGCCCCAATTTCATCTAGCAAGTCCACCAAAAAAATTCATGTAGTTTCTGTCCAGCACTAAATTTTAATAAAACTTGCACTAAGAAGTTTTTCCTTTTATCAAACCAACTTAACCATCTTCACTAACATCCAAGGAGACATCATCCTGCCAAGTTTCACATAAAAAAAAGTTCCCTAGCAAGCCCTAGCATTTCATCAAACACCTTGTGGACATGGCTGAAACTTTGCACTGAACCAACTTCACCATCATCACATACATGGAGGAAGGACAGAGGAGAGGGGTGGGAGGGAGGAGGGAGTACCGGCCTGGCCGGCGGGCACTGGTGCGGCGGCGTTGACGGCAGGGTAGGGGCATGGCGGGGCGTCGGGGCAGGGCAGGGTCGCGGGGCGATGGCGACGAGGAGCGGGCGGCGACGGCGAGCACGGGCAGCCTGGCGGCGTCGATGAGCTCGGCGTCGTCGGGGGGCAAATGGTCGATGAAAACTGAAAAATTCCTAAGTCCTGCTTATATACACAGAGCGTTGGTCCCGGTTCGTGGCACAAACCGAGACGAATGCCACCCTTTGGTCCTGGTTCGTGCCACCAACCGGGACCAAAGGTCTCTTTTCAGCAGCCCAATGGGCGGGAAACAGAGACCTTTGGTCCCGGTTGGTGGCACGAACCGGGACCAAAGGGGGGGCATTGGCCCGGTTTGTTCCACCAACCGGGACCAATGCACCCCTTTTGTTCCAGTTGGTGCTACCAACCGGGACCAAAGGCCTGGCGCTGGCGCGGTGCGGTGGGATGTTTAGTCCCACCTCGCTAGTTGAGAGAGCTCGAGAGTGGTTTATAAGCACTGCTGCGCCGACCCTCTCGAGCTCCTCTCAACTGCAGGCTTTCGGGCCTTCTCTGCTACTCTTTGCCTGTGGGCCTGCTAGGCCTCTGCGGACCTGATTCCTGGCCCATGGATGGGTTTCTAGTCGTATTCAGGCCGTGGTGGCCCAGTAGGTGGCATTTTTTTATTATTTTTTTCTAGTTTTTTTGTTTTCTTTTTTGCTTTATTTATTTTATTTTGTTTC